>CAHIKZ030005432.1:1925000-1930000 GCA_903632075.3 Acanthosepion pharaonis | reverse complement strand
GGGGGGAGGCTACTCCTTTTTTTTTTTTTTTTTTTTTTTTTTTTTTTTACAATACTATTTCTTTTTTTTATATTAGATGAAACAGGGAAGGAAATCAAATTCAAAGAAAGAAATGAAAATTCTACTTACATTCATGGCAATCCGGATGATCTTTCGAAATCCAAATCGTCTTCTGAAATAGAACGGTGTGTGTGTGTGTGTGTGTGTGTGGGGGGGGGGATGGCTACTCCTTTTTTTTTTTATTTTTTTTTTTTTTTTTTTTACTATTTTTTTTTTTTTTATATGAGATGAAACAGGGAAGGAAATCAAATTCAAAGAAAGAAATGAAAATTCTACTTACATTCATGGCAATCCGGATGATCTTTCGAAATCCAAATCGTCTTCTGAAATAGAACGGTGTGTGTGTGTGTGTGTGTGGGGCTGGGGATGGCTACTCCTTTTTTTTTACTATTTTTTTTTTTTTTTTTTTTTTTTACTATTTCTTTTTTTTTATGAGATGAAACAGGGAAGAAATCAAATTCAAAGAAAGAAATGAAAATTCTACTTACATTCATGGCAATCCGGATGATCTTTCGAAATCCAAATCGTCTTCTGAAATAGAACGGTGTGTGTGTGTGTGTGTGTGTGTGTGTGTGTGGGGATGGCTACTCCTTTTTTTTACTTTTTTTTTTTTTTTTTTTTTTTTTTTTTTTAATACTATTTTTTTTTTTTTTTATATGAGATGAAACAGGGAAGGAAATCAAATTCAAAGAAAGAAATGAAAATTCTACTTACATTCATGGCAATCCGGATGATCTTTCGGAAATCCAAATCGTCTTCTGAAATAGAACGGTGTGTGTGTGTGTGTGTGTGGGGTGTGGGGAGGGCTACTCCCTTTTTTTTACTATTTTTCTTTTTTCTTTTTTTTACAATACTATTTCTTTTTTTTTATATGAGATGAAACAGGGAAGGAAATCAAATTCAAAGAAAGAAATGAAAATTCTACTTACATTCATGGCAATCCGGATGATCTTTCGGAAATCCAAATCGTCTTCTGAAATAGAACGGTGTGTGTGTGTGTGTGGGGGGGGATGGCTACTCCTTTTTTTACTATTTTTCTTTTTTTTTTTTTTTTTTACAATACTATTTCTTTTTTTTATATGAGATGAAACAGGGAAGGAAATCAAATTCAAAGAAAGAAATGAAAATTCTACTTACATTCATGGCAATCCGATGATCTTTCGAAAAATCGTCTTCAAATAGAACGGTCTTCTGAAATAGAACGGTGTGTGTGTGTGGTTGGGGGGGGATGGCTACTCCTTTTTTTTTACTATTTTTCTTTTTTTTTTTTTTTTTTTTACAATACTATTTCTTTTTTTTATATTAGATGAAACAGGGAAGGAAATCAAATTCAAAGAAAGAAATGAAAATTCTACTTACATTCATGGCAATCCAAGTGATCTTTCGGAAATCCATATCATCTTCTGAAATAGAACGGTGTGTGTGTGTGTGTGTGTGTGTGGGGGGGGGATGGCTACTCCTTTTTTTTTTACTATTTTTTTTTTTTTTTTTTTTTTTTACAATTTTATTTTTTTTTTTATATGAGATGAAACATGGAAGGAAATCAAATTCAAAGAAAGAAATGAAAATTCTACTTACATTCATGGCAATCCGGATGATCTTTCGGAAATCCAAATCGTCTTCTGAAATAGAACGGTGTGTGTGTGGTTGGGGTGGGGTGGGCTACTCCCTTTTTTTTACTATTTTTCTTTTTTCTTTTTACAATACTATTTCTTTTTTTTATATGAGATGAAACAGGGAAGGAAATCAAATTCAAAGAAAGAAATGAAAATTCTACTTACATTCATGGCAATCCAGATGATCTTTCGGAAATCCAAATCGTCTTCTGAAATAGAACGGTGTGTGTGTGTGTGTTGGGGCGGGGGGAAACAGATGGCTACTTTTTTTTTTACTATTTTTCTTTTTTTTTTTTTTTTTTTTACAATTTTTTTTTATTTTTTTTTTTTTATATGAGATGAAACAGGGAAGGAAATCAAATTCAAAGAAAGAAATGAAAATTCTACTTACATTCATGGCAATCCGATGATCTTTCGAAATCCAAATCGTCTTCTGAAATAGAACGGTGTGTGTGTGTGTGTGTGTGTGGTGGGATGGGGCACTGGGGGTGGCTACTTTTTTTTTTTATTTTTTTTTTTTTTTTTAATAATACTATTTTTTTTTTTTATATGAGATGAAACAGGAAGGAAATCAAATTCAAAGAAAGAAATGAAAATTCTACTTACATTCATGGCAATCCGGATGATCTTTCGGAAATCCAAATCGTCTTCTGAAATAGAACGGTGTGTGTGTGTGTTGGGGGGGATGGCTACTCCTTTTTTTTACTATTTTTCTTTTTTTTTTTTTTTTTACAATACTATTTCTTTTTTTATATGAGATGAAACAGGGAAGGAAATCAAATTCAAAGAAAGAAATGAAAATTCTACTTACATTCATGGCAATCCGGATGATCTTTCGGAAATCCAAATCGTCTTCTGAAATAGAACGGTGTGTGTGTGTGTGTTGTGGGGGGGGGATGGCTACTCCTTTTTTTACTATTTTTCTTTTTTTTTTTTTTTTTACAATACTATTTTTTTTTTTATATGAGATGAAACAGGGAAGGAAATCAAATTCAAAGAAAGAAATGAAAATTCTACTTACATTCATGGCAATCCGGATGATCTTTCGGAAATCCAAATCGTCTTCTGAAATAGAACGGTGTGTGTGTGTGTGTGTGTGGGGGGGGGATTGGGGGGTGATGGCTTTTTTTTTTACTATTTTTCTTTTTTCTTTTTACAATACTATTTCTTTTTTTTTATGAGATGAAACAGGGAAGGAAATCAAATTCAAAGAAAGAAATGAAAATTCTACTTACATTCATGGCAATCCGGATGATCTTTCGGAAATCCAAATCGTCTTCTGAAATAGAACGGTGTGTGTGTGTGTGTGGGTGGTGTGGGGAGGGCTACTCCCTTTTTATTACAATTTTTCTTTTTTCAATACTATTTCTTTTTTTTTATATGAGATGAAACAGGGAAGGAAATCAAATTCAAAGAAAGAAATGAAAATTCTACTTACATTCATGGCAATCCGGATGATCTTTCGGAAATCCAAATCGTCTTCTGAAATAGAACGGTGTGTGTGGGGGGGTTGGGGGGAGGCTACTCCCTTTTTTTACAATTTTTCTTTTTTCAATACTATTTTTTTTTTTATATGAGATGAAACAGGGAAGGAAATCAAATTCAAAGAAAGAAATGAAAATTCTACTTACATTCATGGCAATCCGGATGATCTTTCGGAAATCCAAATCGTCTTCTGAAATAGAACGGTGTGTGTGTGTGTGTGTGGGGGTGGGGGGATGGCTACTCCTTTTTTTTACTATTTTTCTTTTTTTTTTTTTTTTTTTTTTTAATATTTCTTTTTTTTATATGAGATGAAACAGGGAAGGAAATCAAATTCAAAGAAAGAAATGAAAATTCTACTTACATTCATGGCAATCCGGATGATCTTTCGGAAATCCAAATCGTCTTCTGAAATAGAACGGTGTGTGTGTGTGGTTGGGGGGGGATGGCTACTCCTTTTTTTTACTATTTTTCTTTTTTCTTTTTTTTAATACTATTTCTTTTTTTTATATGAGATGAAACAGGGAAGGAAATCAAATTCAAAGAAAGAAAATGAAAATTCTACTTACATTCATGGCAATCCGGATGATCTTTCGGAAATCCAAATCGTCTTCTGAAATAGAACGGTGTGTGTGTGTGTGTTGTGTGTGGGGGGGGGGAGATGGCTACTCCTTTTTACTATTTTTCTTTTTTTTTTTTTTTTACAATACTATTTCTTTTTTTTATATGAGATGAAACAGGGAAGGAAATCAAATTCAAAGAAAGAAATGAAAATTCTACTTACATTCATGGCAATCCGGATGATCTTTCGGAAATCCAAATCGTCTTCTGAAATAGAACGGTGTGTGTGTGTGTGTGTGGGGTGGGGGGGATGGCTACTCCTTTTTTTTTTACTATTTTTTTTTTTTTTTTTACAATACTATTTTTTTTTTATATGAGATGAAACAGGAAGGAAATCAAATTCAAAGAAAGAAATGAAAATTCTACTTACATTCATGGCAATCCGATGATCTTTCGAAAATCCAAATCGTCTTCTGAAATAGAACGGTGTGTGTGTGTGTGTGTGTGTTGGGGGGGGGGGATGGCTACTCCTTTTTTTTTTATTTTTTTTTTTTTTTTTTTTTTTTACTATTTCTTTTTTTTTATATGAGATGAAACAGGAAGGAAATCAAATTCAAAGAAAGAAATGAAAATTCTACTTACATTCATGGCAATCCGGATGATCTTTCGAAATCCAAATCGTCTTCTGAAATAGAACGGTGTGTGTGTGTGTTTGGGGGGGATACTACTTTTTTTTTTACAATTTTTTTTTTTTTTTTTACAATTTTTTTTTTTTTATATGAGATGAAACAGGGAAGGAAATCAAATTCAAAGAAAGAAATGAAAATTCTACTTACATTCATGGCAATCCGGATGATCTTTCGAAATCCAAATCGTCTTCTGAAATAGAACGGTGTGTGTGTGTGTGTGGGGGGGGGGGCTGGATACTCCTTTTTTTTTTTTTTTTTTTTTTTTTTTTTTTTTTTTACTATTTTTTTTTTATATGAGATGAAACAGGGAAGGAAATCAAATTCAAAGAAAGAAATGAAAATTCTACTTACATTCATGGCAATCCGGATGATTTTTCGGAAATCCAAATCGTCGTCTGAAATAGATCGGTGTGTGTGTGTGTGTGGTTGGGGGGGGGGGGCTACTCCTTTTTTTTTACTATTTTTCATTTTTCTTTTTTTTTATATTAGAGGAAACAGGGAAGGAAATCAAATTCAAAGAAAGAAATGAAAATTCTACTTACATTCATGGCAATCCGGATGATCTTTCGGAAATCCAAATCGTCTTCTGAAA
>CAHIKZ030005432.1:1917500-1920000 GCA_903632075.3 Acanthosepion pharaonis | reverse complement strand
GAAATGAAGTAGGTTTTTCAAATTGAAAGAAAGTAATGAAAATTCTACTTACATTCGTGTCAATCCTGATGATCCAAATTTCTGAAATAGAACAGTGTGTGTGTGTGTGTTACATGTGTGTGTCAATTTTTTTACTATTTTTTCAACTTTCTTTTTTTTTTTTTTTTACAATATTTTTTTTTTTATATGAAATGAAACAGGTAATGAGATCAAATTGAAAGTCAAACAAATAAAATGAAAGTGTGTGTGTGTGTGTGTGTGTGCGTGTGTGGGCAGAAATTGTGGTAAAACTATTTTTTCTTTTTTTGTGTGAAACTGAAGGAAATGTTTCAAATTCTGGATGATCTTTCGAAATCCAAATTTCTGAAATAGAACAGTGTGTCTGTGTGTGTGTGTGTGTGTGTGTGTGTGTGGCAGATTGCTATTTTTTTTTTACTATTTTTTTTTTTTTTTTTTTTTTTTTTTATTTTTTTTTTTTTCTTATATGAAATGAAGTAGGTAATGAGATCAAATTGAAAGAAAGTAATGAAAATTCTACTTACATTCGTGTCAATCCTGATGATGTTTCAGAAATCCATATCGCCTTCTGAAATAGAACAGTGTGTTTGTGTGTGTGTGTGTGTGTGTGTGTGTGCCAGGGCAGATTGCTCAAAATTTCTTTTTTTACTATTTTTTCAACTTTTTTTTTTTTTTTTTTTTTACAATTATTTTTTTTTTATATGAAATGAAACTGGTAATGAGATCAAATTGAAAGAAAGTAATGAAAATTCTACTTACATTCGTGTCAATCCTGATGATGTTTCAGAAATCCAAATCGCCTTCTGAAATAGAACAGTGTGTGTGTGTGTGTGTGTGTGTGTGTGTGTGTGTGGGGCAGATTGCACAAAATTTCTTTTTTTACTATTTTTTCAACTTTTTTTTGTTTTCTTTTTTTTTTACAATTATTTTTTTTTTTTCTTATATGAAATGAAGTAGGTAATGAGATCAAATTGAAAGAAAGTAATGAAAATTCTACTTACATTCGTGTCAATCCTGATGATGTTTCAGAAATCCAAATCGCCTTCTGAAATAGAACAGTGTGTGTGTGTGTGTGTGTGTGTGTGTGTGTGGGCAGATTGCACAAAATTTTTTTTTTACTATTTTTTCAACTTTCTTTTGTTTTTTTTTTTTTTTTTACAATTATTTTTTTTTTTCTTAGATGAAATGAAGTAGGTAATGAGATCAAATTGAAAGAAAGTAATGAAAATTCTACTTACATTCGTGTCAATCCTGATGATGTTTCAGAAATCCAAATCGCCTTCTGAAATAGAACAGTGTGTCTGTGTGTGTGTGTGTGTGTGTGTGTGTGGTGTGCAGGGAGATTGCTCAAAATTTCTTTTTTACTATTTTTTCAACTTTCTTTTGTTTTCTTTTTTTTTACAATTATTTTTTTTTTTCTTATATGAAATGAAGTAGGTAATGAGATCAAATTGAAAGAAAGTAATGAAAATTCTACTTACATTCGTGTCAATCCTGATGATGTTTCAGAAATCCAAATCGCCTTCTGAAATAGAACAGTGTGTCTGTGTGTGTGTGTGTGTGTGTGTGTGTGTGGGCAGATTGCTCAAAATTTCTTTTTACTATTTTTTTTCAACTTTCTTTTGTTTTCTTTTTTTTTTTTTTTTTTTTTTCTTATATGAAATGAAGTTTTTTTCAAATTAAAGATGAAAATTTATTACATTCGTGTCAATCCTGATGATGAGATCAAATTGAAAAATAGAACAGTGTGTGTGTGTGTGTGTGTGTGTGTGTGTGTGTGCCACATTTGCACAAAATTTCAACTCCTTTTCCATTTTTTTTTTTTTCCAAATCGCCTTTTTTTTACTATTCGTGTCAGAAAAATCGTGTGGTAATGTGTGTTGTGTGTGTGTGTGTGTGTGTGCCAGGGCATTTGCACAAAATTTCTTTTTCAGAAATCCAAATCGCCTTCTTAGAACTTTCTTTTGTTGTTGTGTGTTTTTTTTTTTTTTTTACTATTTTTTTCAATTTTTTTTTTTTTTTTTTTTCTTATTTGAAATGAAGTAGGTAATGATATCAAATTGAAAGAAAGTAATGAAAATTCTACTTACATTCGTGTCAATCCTGATGATGTTTCAGAAATCCAAATCGCCTTCTGAAATAGAACAGTGTGTCTGTTTGTGTGTGTGTGCGTGTGCGCCAGGGTAGATTGCTCAAAATTTTTTTTTACTATTTTTTCAACTTTCTTTTGTTTTCTTTTTTTTTTTACAATTATTTTTTTTTTTTTTATATGAAATGAAGTAGGTAATGAGATCAAATTGAAAGAAAGTAATGAAAATTCTACTTACATTCGTGTCAATCCTGATGATGTTTCAGAAATCCAAATCGCCTTCTGAAATAGAACAGTGTGTCTGTGTGTGTGTGTGTGTGTGTGTGTGTGTGTGTGTGCCAGGGCAGATTGCACAAAATTTCTTTTTTTACTATTTTTTCAACTTTCTTTTGT
>CAHIKZ030005432.1:1665000-1912500 GCA_903632075.3 Acanthosepion pharaonis | reverse complement strand
TGTGTGTGTGTGTGTGTGTAGCCAGGGCAGATTGCACAAAATTTCTTTTTTTACTATTTTTCAACTTTCTTTTGTTTTCTTTTTTTTTTTTATTATTTTTTTTTTTTTTTTTTTTACTTATATGAAATGAAGTAGGTAATGAGATCAAATTGAAAGAAAGTAATGAAAATTCTACTTACATTCGTGTCAATCCTGATGATGTTTCAGAAATCCAAATCGCCTTCTGAAATAGAACAGTGTGTCTGTGTGTGTGTGTGTGTGTGTGTGTGTGTGTGTGTGCCAGGCAGATTGCACAAAATTTCTTTTTTTTTTACTATTTTTTCAACTTTCTTTTGTTTTCTTTTTTTTTTTTTTATTATTTTTTTTTTTTTTCTTATATGAAATGAAGTAGGTAATGAGATCAAATTGAAAGAAAGTAATGAAAATTCTACTTACATTCGTGTCAATCCTGATGATGTTTCAGAAATCCAAATCGCCTTCTGAAATAGAACAGTGTGTCTGTGTGTGTGTGTGTGTGTGTGTGTGTGCCAGGGCAGATTGCACAAAATTTCTTTTTTTACTATTTTTTCAACTTTCTTTTGTTTTCTTTTTTTTTTTACAATTATTTTTTTTTTTTCTTATATGAAATGAAGTAGGTAATGAGATCAAATTGAAAGAAAGTAATGAAAATTCTACTTACATTCGTGTCAATCCTGATGATGTTTCAGAAATCCAAATCGCCTTCTGAAATAGAACAGTGTGTCTGTGTGTGTGTGTGTGTGTGTGTTGCACAAAATTTCTTTTTTTACTATTTTTTTTCTTTTGTTTTTTTTTTTTTTTTACAGATTTTTTTTTCTTAGATGAAATGAAGTAGGTAATGAGATCAAATTGAAAGAAAAATTTCTTTTTTTATTCTATTTTTCAACTTTCTTTTTTTTTGTGTTTTTTTTTTTTCTTTTTACTATTTTTTCAACTTTCTTTTTTTTTTTTTTTTTTTTAATTTTTTTTTTTTCTTATATGATATGAAGTAGGTAATGAGATCAAATTGAAAGAAAGTAATGAAAATTCTACTTACATTCGTGTCAATCCTGATGATGTTTCAGAAATCCAAATCGCCTTCTGAAATAGAACAGTGTGTCTGTGTGTGTGTGTGTGTGTGTGTGTGGGCAGATTGCACAAAATTTCTTTTTTTACTATTTTTCAACTTTCTTTTGTTTTCTTTTTTTTTTTTTTACAATTATTTTTTTTTTCTTAGATGATATGAAGTAGGTAATGAGATCAAATTGAAAGAAAGTAATGAAAATTCTACTTACATTCGTGTCAATCCTGATGATGTTTCAGAAATCCAAATCGCCTTCTGAAATAGAACAGTGTGTCTGTGTGTGTGTGTGTGTGTGTGTGTGCCAGGGCAGATTGCACAAAATTTCTTTTTTTACTATTTTTTCAACTTTCTTTTGTTTTCTTTTTTTTTTTTTACAATTATTTTTTTTTTTCTTATATGAAATGAAGTAGGTAATGAGATCAAATTGAAAGAAAGTAATGAAAATTCTACTTACATTCGTGTCAAACCTGATGATGTTTCAGAAATCCAAATCGCCTTCTGAAATAGAACAGTGTGTGTGTGTGTGTGTGTGTGTGTGTGTGTGTGTGTGTGTGTGCCAGGGCAGATTGCTCAAAATTTCTTTTTTACTATTTTTTCAACTTTCTTTTGTTTTCTTTTTTTTTTTTTTACTATTATTTTTTTTTTTTTATATGAAATGAAGTAGGTAATGAGATCAAATTGAAAGAAAGTAATGAAAATTCTACTTACATTCGTGTCAATCCTGATGATGTTTCAGAAATCCAAATCGCCTTCTGAAATAGAACAGTGTGTGTGTGTGTGTGTGTGTGTGTGTGTGTGCCAGGGCAGATTGCACAAAATTTCTTTTTTTTACTATTTTTTCAACTTTCTTTTGTTTTTTTTTTTTTTTTACAATTATTTTTTTTTTTTTATATGAAATGAAGTAGGTAATGAGATCAAATTGAAAAAAAGTAATGAAAATTCTACTTACATTCGTGTCAATCCTGATGATGTTTCAGAAATCCAAATCGCCTTCTGAAATAGAACAGTGTGTCTGTGTGTGTGTGTGCCAGGGCAGATTGCTCAAAATTTCTTTTTTTTTACTATTTTTTCAACTTTCTTTTTTGTTTTTTTTTTTTTTTTTACTATTTTTTTTTTTTTTTATATGAAATGAAGTAGGTAATGAGATCAAATTGAAAGAAAGTAATGAAAATTCTACTTACATTCGTGTCAATCCTGATGATGTTTCAGAAATCCAAATCGCCTTCTGAAATAGAACAGTGTGTGTCTGTGTGTGTGTGTGTGTGTGTGTGGGCAGATTGCTCAAAATTTCTTTTTTACTATTTTTCAACTTTCTTTTGTTTTTTTTTTTTTTTTTTTTACAATTTTTTTTTTTTTTCTTATATGAAATGAAGTAGGTAATGAGATCAAATTGAAAGAAAGTAATGAAAATTCTACTTACATTCGTGTCAATCCTGATGATTTTTCAGAAATCCAAATCGCCTTCTGAAATAGAACAGTGTGTCTGTGTGTGTGTGTGTGTGTGTGTGTGCTAGGGCAGATTGTGTGTTTTACTGTTTTTTCAACTTTTTTTGTTTTTTTTTTTTTTTACAATTATTTTTTTTTTTTTCTTATATGTGTGTGTGTGTAATGAGATCAAATTGTTTGTGTTTACTTCTGTGCCTGTGATGTTTCAGAAATCCAAATTAGAACAGTGTGTCTGTGTGTGTGTGTGTGTGTGCCAAAGATTTCAAAATTTTTTTTTTTACTCTTTTTTCAATTTTCTTTTGTTTTCTTCTATTTTTTTACAATTATTTTTTTCTTCTTATATGAAATATAGTAGGTACGGAAATCAAATTGAAAGAAAGTAATGAAAATTCTACTTACATTCGTGTCAATCCTGATGATTTTTCAGAAATCCAAATCGCCTTCTGAAATAGAACAGTGTGTCTCTGTGTGTGTGTGTGTGTGTGCCAGGGCAGATTGCTCAAAATTTCTTTTTTTACTATTTTTTCAATTTTCTTTTGTTTTCTTTTTTTTTTTTACTATTATTTTTTTTTTTTCTTATATTAAATGAAGTAGGTAATGAGATCAAATTGAAAGAAAGTAATGAAAATTCTACTTACATTCGTGTCAATCCTGATGATGTTTCAGAAATCCATATCGCCTTCTGAAATAGAACAGTGTGTGTGTGTGTGTGTGTGTGTGCCAGGGCAGATCGATCAAAATTTCTTTTTTTACTATTTTTTCAAGTTTCTTTTGTTTTCTTTTTTTTTCTTTACTATTATTTTTTTTTTTTTCTTATATTAAATGAAGTAGGTAATGAGATCAAATTGAAAGAAAGTAATGAAAATTCTACTTACATTCGTGTCAATCCTGATGATGTTTCAGAAATCCATATCGCCTTCTGAAATAGAACAGTGTGTCTGTGTGTGTGTGTGTGTGTGTGTGCCAGGGCAGATTGTTAAAATTTCTTTTTTTTACTATTTTTCAACTTTCTTTTTGTTTTCTTTTTTTTTTTTTTATTTTTTTTTTTTTTTCTTATATGAAATGAAGTAGGTAATGAGATCAAATTAAAAGAAAGTAATGAAAATTCTACTTACATTCGTGTCAATCATGATGATGTTTCAGAAATCCATATCGCCTTCTGAAATAGAACAGTGTGTCTCTGTGTGTGTGTGTGTGCCAGGGCAGATTGCTCAAAATTTCTTTTTTTTTACTATTTTTCAACTTTTTTTTTTCTTTTTTTTTTTTTTACTATTATTTTTTTTTTGCTTATATGAAATGAAGTAGGTAATGAGATCAAATTGAAAGAAAGTAATGAAAATTCTACTTACATTCGTGTCAATCCTGATGATTTTTCAGAAATCCAAGTCGCCTTCTGAAATAGAACAGTGTGCCTCTCTGTCTGTGTGTGTGTGTGTGTGTGTGTGTGTCTGTGTTTAACTGTTTGTGTGTGTTTTTTTGTTACAATTTGTTTTTTGTTTGTGTGCCAGGTGAGATTGCTCAAAATTTCTTTTTTTACTATTTTTTCAATTTTCTTTTGTTTTCTTCTTTTTTTTTACAATTATTTTTTTCTTCTTATATGAAATATAGAGATTGCGGAAATCAAATTGAAAGAAAGTAATGAAAAATTTTGTTTTTTTTTTTTTTTTTTCAGAAATCCAAAGATCCTTTCTGAAATAGAAAATTCTATTGTCTGTGTGTTTGTGTGTGTGTGCCAGGTTTTTCTTTTTTACTATTTTTAAAATTTTTTTTTTTTTTTTTTTTACTATTATTTTTTTTTTTCTTATATGAAATGAAGTAGGTAATGAGATCAAATTGAAAGAAAGTAATGAAAATTCTACTTACATTCGTGTCAATCCTGATGATTTTTCAGAAATCCAAATCGCCTTCTGAAATAGAACAGTGTGTGTGTGTGTGTGTGTGTGTGTGTGTGTGTGTGATGAGGGCAGATTGCTCAAAATTTCTTTTTTTTACTATTTTTTCAACTTTCTTTTGTTTTTTTTTTTTTTTATTATTATTTTTTTTTCTTATATGAAATGAAGTAGGTAATGAGATCAAATTGAAAGAAAGTAATGAAAATTCTACTTACATTCGTGTCAATCCTGATGATGTTTCAGAAATCCATATCGCCTTCTGAAATAGAACAGTGTGTCTGTGTGTGTGTGTGTGTGTGTGTGCCAGGGCAGATTGCTCAAAATTTCTTTTATTACTATTTTTTCAAGTTTCTTTTGTTTTCTTTTTTTTTTTTTACTATTATTTTTTTTTTTTCTTATATGAAATGAAGTAGTTAATGAGATCAAATTGAAAGAAAGTAATGAAAATTCTACTTACATTCGTGTCAATACTGATGATGTTTCAGAAATCCATATCGCCTTCTGAAATAGAACAGTGTGTCTGTGTGTGTGTGTGTGTGCCAGGGCAGATTGCTCAAAATTTCTTTTTTTACTATTTTTCAACTTTCTTTTGTTTTCTTTTTTTTTTTTTACTATTTTTTTTTTTCTTATATGAAATGAAGTAGGTAATGAGATCAAATTGAAAGAAAGTAATGAAAATTCTACTTACATTCGTGTCAATCGTGATGATTTTTCAGAAATCCAAATCGCCTTCTGAAATAGAACAGTGTGTCTCTCTGTCTGTGTGTGTGTGTCTGTGTGTGTGTGTGTGTGTATGTTTGTGTTTGTCTGTGCGTGTGTCTGTGTGCCAGGTGAGATTGCTCAAATTTCTTTTTTTTACTCTGTTTTCAATTTTCTTTTGTTTTCTTCTTTTTTTTTACAATTATTTTTTTTTTTCTTATATTAAATGAAGTAGGTAATGAGATCAAATTGAAAGAAAGTAATGAAAATTCTACTTACATTCGTGTCAATCCTGTTGATTTTTCAGAAATCCAAATCGCCTTCTGAAATAGAACAGTGTGTCTCTCTGTCTGTGTGTGTGTGTGTGTGCCAGGTGAGATTGCTCAAAATTTCTTTTTTTACTATTTTTTCAATTTTCTTTTGTTTTCTTTTTTTTTTTACAATTATTTTTTTTTTTCTTATATGAAATGAAGTAGGTAATGAGATCAAATTGAAAGAAAGTAATGAAAATTCTACTTACATTCGTGTCAATCTGATGATGTTTCAGAAATCCATATCGCCTTCTGAAATAGAACAGTGTGTCTGTGTGTGTGTGTGTGTGTGTGCCAGGGCAGATTGCTCAAAATTTCTTTTTTTTACTATTTTTTCAATTTTTTTTTGTTTTTTTTTACTTTTTTTTTTTTTTTCAATTATTTTTTTTTTTATATGAAATGAAGTAGGTAATGAGATCAAATTGAAAGAAAGTAATGAAAATTCTACTTACATTCGTGTCAATCCTGTTGATTTTTCAGAAATCCAAATCGCCTTCTGAAATAGAACAGTGTGTCTCTCTGTCTGTGTGTGTGTGTGCCAGGTGAGATTGCTCAAAATTTCTTTTTTTACTATTTTTTCAATTTTTTTTTTTGTTTTCTTCTTTTTTTTTTATAATTATTTTTTTTTTGCTTATATGAAATGAAGTAGGTAATGAGATCAAATTGAAAGAAAGTAATGAAAATTCTACTTACATTCGTGTCAATCCTGATGATTTTTCAGAAATCCAAATCGCCTTCTGAAATAGAACAGTGTGTCTGTCTGTGTGTGTGTGTGTGTGCCAGGTGAGATTGTTCAAAATTTCTTTTTTTACTATTTTTTCAATTTACATTTGTTTTCTTTTTTTTACAATTATTTTTTTCTTCTTATATGAAATGAAGTAGGTAATGAGATCAAATTGAAAGAAAGTAATGAAAATTCTACTTACATTCGTGTCAATCCTGATGATTTTTCAGAAATCCAAATCGCCTTCTGAAATAGAACAGTGTGTCTGTCTGTCTGTGTGTGTGTGTGTGTGCGTGTGCGTGTGTGTTTGTGTGCCATGTGAGATTGCTCAATCTTCTTTTTTTAATATTCTTTCTATTTTGTTTTCTTCTTTTTTACAATTTCTTTTTTCTTTTTTTTCTTATATTAAATGAATTAGGTAATGAGATCAAATTCAAAGAAAACAATGAAAATTTTACTTAAATTTGTGTCAATCCCGATGATGTTTCGGAAATGCAAATCGTCTTCTGAAATAGAACAGTGTGTCTGTCTGAGCAAGGTGATATTGATGAATCTTTTTTTTTTTTTGCTTTTTTTCTATTGTCTCTTGTTTTTTTTTTTTTTTTTCTAATATTAAATGAAGTAGGCTATGAAACCTATTTGAAAGAAAGTAATGAAATTCTACTTACATTCCTGTCAATCCTGATGATGTTTCAGATCTTCTGACATAGAACAGGATCACAGCTGGTGTTATTGCTATCCTTTTTCCAGTGTATTCTTTTTTTTTTTTTTTTTTTTTCTGAAGGAATAATATTTCTTTCATAATAACTTTTCCCTTGTTTTTTTTCTTCTGCTATGTAATAAACTGTTAAGGAAACAATCTTCAAATAAATAAAAGAAATATCTGTTTACATTTCTGGCAATCTGTTTGATCATTAAGGCATCCAAATCATGGTCTTAATTCATAAGTTGTGGCTGGTATAGTACTTCAACGTTTTCACCATATTTTTCTTCTTTTTACCTTCCTATTTGTTTTAAAATTCTTTTTTATTTATTTCTTTTTTTCATTTAAGTACCTCCATGAGATCACTGAAAAAAGCGTATACTCTGATGAAAAAGACGCCGAACTTGACGGAAACAAATTTTTATCACCAAAATGTTTATGTTACTACTAAGAGGAAAGAACAAAGTAATAGCCAATTATTTTTTTAAATTTTTCTGTCTTTATTAGAACTTTCTAACTTTCGATTGAGAAACCTTGTTTCTTGTCATCACTGGAACCCTAGTAAATAACACGACAAATTTTTTGTTATTTTTTCTTACGACACATTAATTTTGAAAATCTTGCAAAAATAATTGTCAGATTTTAATGTAACTATCAGAAACTATTCAGGAATGATGGGAATTATTATAAATATGTTATTTTTTTTTTAAGTCGTTATAAAAATATATTTTATATATATATATTACCCCCCACCCCCTCATAAATAAATTAATGAAAACTCTAAAAATTCATGGTCGAAGCACGCAAGTCATTATATTAGTTAAAAAAAACACAAGGCTTTGAGGAAAGTAAATCATGTTTTGTTTTTTTAAAAATCCACCCTCATTAACCTAAAATCAGCTCCGATTTTTAACAAACAAAACCCAATAAAACAAAGATACTATTTAATTTTATTTGCTTTTAGTTGTTTTTATCAATATGCATAATACCGTCTGAAGGCAAAAAACTTTTTCGATGAAAAATGAATTTTTAAATGAATTAATTGTTATTTTAGAAATTATTTTATTATTTTTACATAATTTATTATTTTTAAACAACTAGAAGTTGTTAAATATTGTAAAATTAGTGGTACTGTTCAATCCTTTACTTAATGGTTTTTAAGTAACTGTATCTTTACAGATTATAAATAGCACAAGGGTTTCACAATCAACGAACCACCAATGAGAATAATCTTACTGTTCCTTGCCCTATGTATCAACAAAAAACATTATCAATCAAATGTATGGAGGCCCGGAAGAAATATGATACAATCAAAACATCACATGACTTGATTTGTACAGCACTGTTAACGGCCTTCACATTTTTACATTTACGATTGGCAAAACATGTGTGGAGAAGTTTTACTTAAAAATAAAAAAATTCATGAACGTCTGATAACGATTGCATTGAATTTCTAAACCCCTGATCTTACTTGACTATGAAGAAAAAATAAAAAGTATATGTGATTATATAGAAAAAAATAAATAAAATGTCTATCATTTCAACTTGTATTATGTACAGTGTAACCCGGATATAAGAGACCCGGATATAAGAGAAACCCGAATATAAGAGAGATTTTCTTTGGTCCCAAAGTGTTCCCATACTTACCTAAACAAAATAGACCAAACCCGGATATAAGAGAAACCCGGATATAAGAGACTTCTTCTCCGGTCCCGATAACTCTCTTATATCCGGGTTTCTCTTATATCCGGGTTACACTGTACCTATCTTATGAAATTTATGATCTCAGCTTATTATTACCTCAGTTATGTCATTTTTTTCATAAATGAAGTATCAGAATTAATAAAATGATTGGAAATCCAATACCATACAATGTACGCTACTGATATTTCATACGAAAGGTAATTAATTAGGTAACTTTCTTATGAAATTTGATCTCACTCTTTGTGTCTTAATTGTTTTTTTTTTATATGCTTTTCCGTGCAGCATAGTAAAGGTAAGTACAAAAAAAAAAAAAAAAAAAAAAAAAAATGAGCGCTGATAGTTTTCCTTAATAACTTACGTGCTTCAACATTGAATTTCTAGAGTTTTCTTTTCATTAAATTTCGAGGGGAGGGTAAAAAATTACTTTAAAAAAAAATTATAATAATAATTTCGGTAAATTTTCATTTTAACACCCGAGCGTAATTTACTGCTGAACTATTTTCTTTCAGAAATTAGTACGCGCTTCCGTAAAGCGATTTTTTTGTTACTTTATTTTAAAATTAAGTTAACTTTCAAATATATGCAAATATCGACAAAAGAGAAAAAACACCTAACCCTAATTTGAAAGTTAACTTTCTTCTTAAAAAAATTTTTTAAAAAAATGAAAGAATACCCCCACCAAAAAAACACAACCCTAACTTGAAAGTTAACTTTCATCTTAAAAAAAAACAACAAAAAAACAAAAAAAAACACTACTTAACCCTAATTTGAAAGTTAACTACAAGAAATTACTGTGAAGGGAGTAAATAGGCCCAAATTGTATACGTCCACCAACAAAATTCAGCACTGGATTACATATCAATAAGCCGCTAATGGCCGACGAAAGACCAGAAAAAAGTCCGATTTTTTTCGGGTCGTTAACATCCAAAAAGGTAGGTTTCTTTAATATCTAATTGTTGATTTGAGTTCAGCATATACATTTGCACGGAAATAAGACTATTTGGGAAAAATTTGAAGGGATATTCGCGCTCGGGTGAAAAATTTACCATAATTTCCATCATTCCTGAAAATTTCATTAAACTTTGACAATTATTTCTATTTTTGCAACATTTTCAAAAATTAATGTGTATCATAAGAAAAAATGCACAAAAGATTTGCCATGTTATTTACTAGAGTTCTGGTGATGACGAGAAACAAGATTTTTCAATCAAAAGTTAAAACGTTCTAATAAAGACAGAAAATTTTTAAAAAATAATTAAAAATTACTTTGTTCTTTCCCCCTTAATAGTAGCATAAACATTTTGGCGATAAAATTCTGCTTTCGTCAAGTTTAAGGCCGTTTTTTTTCATGCTATGCCTACTTAAAAATAACGAAATAAATAAGTTGTTAACGTAAAGGTAAACTGTCACTTATGACCTTCCGTACTATAAATTTCCTCACGTAACATGTCACTTGTCAATCAACACCGCAGTTCAGACCCGGCTTTCAGCCATTTGAAAGAACATTTTTTCAGCGCAGAAAATAAGCAATCTTTGTTTCAAAATATTAAATAAACTTTATAATTTCTAATTTTTTTAAAATTATTTTTAAAAAATCATAATTGATTTTTTAGATGAATTTTAAACGGAGACATTCAATTTTTTAAACAAAATTTAAAAATAAACGGCTGACGATTTATTTTCTGTCAATTTTTTTCTGATTCAAAAAAAGTCAAGATTTTTAACGAAAATTTTTGACGTGGTAGAAATTATTAAAAAATGTAAAAAAATATTCAAAAAATACTTTGATCTTTTCTCTTGATAATAACATTAACATTTTTAGACGATAAAAATTATTTTCATCAAGTTTAAGGCCTTTTTTATTCATAGTATGCAATTTTTTTTGGATCTCATGGAAATGCAGGGAAGTATATGCAAATTGCAAAGAAATAAAGTAAAATTCTACTTACATTCATGGCAATGTGGCTGATCGTTTGAAAATCCCCATCTTGTTCTCGAATAGAACGGGCATGACGATTTTGACCACAAATATTACTCAATATAGGAAGAGTATAAAAAGGAATATTATTGAAATTTATTTATACAAATACTTTTTGAAGTAATAATAGTCTTACTCTCTTGTTAGAAAGAAATTCCTGTTTGCTGCTATATATATTATAATGAAAATTCTTAAGTCCACTTAGTACCGAAATAAATAATCCACTTGTAGAAAAGGTTATTTATTTCTGTGCTATGACAGAAAATGTGGTACAAGGCCACTTGTAGAAGAAAGTCCGAACAGACGTCAATAACATTCTTTTATAATTGGCGCCAACATATTCTGGCTTGTGATTGGTTGGTTTGGCGCTATACGTGTTCTCTAGAGAGTACACTTACTTAACCAAGCGCGATAACCGTTTCATTAAGGAATAAGGGCACCTCGAGGCGGTGTAATGGTTAGCAAGCTAGAACAATTACAACTGAGTCGTGAGTTCGATCCTCACTGGGTGCCCCATACTTTCGGCCTTGTGCCACATCTAAGCTACTCTTAGAAAATCGCTATTATGGTTTGTGGGGTTTTTTATTACTAACACATTTTTGTTTAGTTTATTGTAAATATTAAGTCACATTGTATATATTCATTTGGGGATATTTTTAAATTTGTTGTTTTATGACCCTCCCCACATGAACAATATTTGTACATAAGGGGACTAGTTAGGACTTCATAGAGAATTTGAGGTATTATGGTGGACGTAGTAAGAAAGGTAGGAGTGAATGTGTTGTTTTGGTGATTGGAATGTTGTTGGCATGTTTGGGTCAGTGTCTGCGACTAGCTAAGTTTTAGATTTAAGACAGAAGAAGACTGTAGTGCCACGCCTACATTTTCTCGAATTCTCATTGGTTAATAAATACATCATATTTATTATAGGACAATTTAACCATCGCAAGTAATTCGAATTTTTCTCTAAAATCACGGATTGGTCCATTTCCTGACCAATCGCGTATTTTAGTATCTTTTCTATATTTCTGGCGCTAAGCTATCCGGAGCCTACCCATCGATATAAAAGAATTTCGCTATCAACCAAAAGACCAGTTGCAGTTCAATTCTTGGAAAATAAAATAAGGCACGGCGCTATATTGACATTTTAATTCTTAATTATTACTCATTCGAGTAACCATACTAATTCCTGTTGATATCACTCATGAACATTACATCTTTCTACACTGATAAAACACTATGGAACTATTCTGTATTTAGCTAAGACTTCAATTGAACTTTGTAGTTAAATTACATTCAATTTTGTACTCAACATTTATTAGCTAAACTTACCCTTTTTTTTATTACGGAAAAAGGAAGCAACTTTTGTACTTATTGTTGAAATTTGTATACCATTGTTAATAATACAATATATTATTAATGTTCACTGAGCTTGATTTTTTTTCTTGATGTTTAAATTTAATGTATGGATGTTGATATCTTGAAACACGCAGCCGCATTTAATTTCATCAACCCAACTACTAATCACACCATAACAAGACCGTCATTCCCCATCCCCCTTTAGGCCTCGTGCCACATTTTGTATTATTATATACGAATAAATTTTGGAATAATTCTCCTCACCTAACGTATTTATTTGTTCGGCTGTCAAACTCTCCCGCTCCGTGAGAGGAACCCGGACGAAGCTTTCGATTGGGGAGGTAGACATGCCTTGAACCCGTTCATACGGGTTCAAATGGAATATTTTTTGGCCGAGAACCCACGATAAACTCGGCCTTGTGCCACATACGACCCCCGTTTGGTTGGGGGGGGGCGTTAAATATAAAACCTATTTACTTTTCTTATATTCTCCCAACGAGAGAAAAAAAAATGCAATAATGAAATTACTGCATTTTATCCTTGAAGGGAATTGAACCCTTTTTGAAATTGATTCATTTATTCAAATTTTTTTTTTTTTATTTAGAGAATTTTTTTATTTTTTTATTTAGAGAATTTTTTTTTTTAAATAGGAAACATTTACAGGCAGACTACCTTGATGTTTCTGGGATTATTCTGGCGATCCCATTGTTATTAATAATAAAGATATTCAGAGTCTGATGTGAATTTCTTTTTCCTTTTATACCTTGTACTGGTCACTTTACGTGCTGCTAAATGTTTCGCAAATACAGACCATCGGTCAAGTATCAATAACTTTGGACATAGGCCTGAGGAGGACATTCTAATGGTCATTCACAGTAGCTGAAGTCAAGTTCTCCATCTTAGGTGCAGAATTCTTGGCTCACTACAAACTTATTGTGGATATATCAAAACGCTCACTGTTAGACCAAACAACGAAACTTACGTCCACCCTCACTTCCACTCTAAACTATGCGTCTCATTGCTGGCGGATAATCCTCTTAAAAGTGTGTTGGATAAGTTTCCTTCGCTTGTCCGCCCTTTCACTTATACTGAAACGGTGAAGCACCACACCGTACATAAAATCCAAACATTTGGCTCGCCAGTCTCTTCCAAGCTTCACAGGTTAAGCCTTGAGAAGTATAAACTAGCGCCCGCGGAATTTCAACAGATAGACCTGGGAATAATTCGTCCTTCGGCTAGCTCTTTCGCGTCTCTACTCCACCTGGTCCCTAAGGCGCAGGGGGGGGGGGGGCTTGGAGACCCTGCAGCGATTATCGACGATTAAACACACAAACGGTGCCCGACAAGTATCCTGTGCCTAACTTAGCAGATTTTGCAATTTCTCTGCAAGGCGCAAAAAGTGTTTACCAAAATCGAGCTGAGAAAAGCGTTCTCTATCAGATTCCTGTTGCCGAGGAAGACGTGCATAACAACGCCCTTTGGTCTTTACGAGTTCTTTCTTACGAATGCCTTTCGGACTTCGAAACGCTGCACAGTCTTTCCAACGATTGATCGATGAAGCCCTTCGCGATTTACACCACTCATTCGCCTACATCGACGATAACTAGTGGCAAGCGCTGACATGGACGACCACGTGCGTCACGTGACACAAGTTTTCGAGCGTTTAGAGAGCATTTTGGATTGAAAATAAATCCAGATAAGTGTTTATTCGCTGTTTCAAAACTTAACTTTCTCGGATACGTAATTGATGAATCAGGAATCACACCGATTCTAGAAAAGGTGACAGCAGTAAAAAAAACTTCCCACAACCGACTACACTCCGTCGATACCTCGGCTTAATAAACTATTATCGCCAGTTTATTCCGAATTGTTCACAGATTTTAGCACCCCTAACCAACCTACTCCGAGGTCAAGGGAAGAAAAACGTCTCAATAACACTAACTGACGAAGCTAATTTCAACAATTCACGCGATGCTTTAGCAAACTTCACGAAGCTAACTTACTTGTGACAACACAACAGTCTTGTCGTTAACTACAGATGTGTCATCAGAAGCGATTGGAGCGGTTTTGCATCAACACACAGAGAAACAAACCACGCCAATTTCTTTCTTTTCAGTTAAGCTTACTTCAACCCAGAATAAGTATAGTACTTTCTCTCGTGAATTGCTTGTTATATATCTCGCTATTAGACACTTTCGACACATTCTGGAAGGACGAAACTTCACAGTTTTCACCGATCACAAACCCTTAGTTTTCGCCCTCCATACAAAATCAGATCAATATAATCCACGCGATTATAGACAGCTGGATTTTATATCACAATTTACCACTGACATACAGCACGTAGCAGGCAATGACAACGTTGTCGCCGACACGCTATCACGAGCTACATTAAATACAGTGTAACCCGGATATAAGAGAAACCCGGAGAGAGATTTTCTCTGGTCCCAAATTAGAGCCTGTGTTAATGTATATAACTTAGACCAAACCCGGATATAAGAGACTTCGTCTCCGGTCCCGACAACTCTCTTATATTCGGGTTACACAAGTACCATTGAAGAAAAGCTGGATATGGAAATTTTAGCAGACGAACAAGTAAGGGACATCACTCTATTTAACTCGTTGCAAGATTCGTTACTAAAAATAGATCAGAAACCCTTGCCTTTCAGGGCAAAGTTTATCGCTTGTGACACAAGCACTTCCAATCCCAGACCTTTGGTACCTGTCAGTATGAGGAGGAAAATTTTCAACCATTTCCACTCAATTTCACACCCCAGTCGCAAAGTCACATCAAAAATGATTTCTGAACGCTTTGTCTGGCCTAACATGAACAGCGACATTAAAAGCTGGACTCAGTGTTGTATTACTTGCCGACGTATTAAAACCCATCGTCATACCAAGTCACCGCCTGGTAATTTCACCACGCCCGACGGCTGTTTCCGTCATCTACACGTCGACTTGGTGGGTCCGTTACCGGAAGTCCACGGACACCAGTACATTCTTACTATAATCGATAGGTTTTCTAGATGGCCAGTTGCAATCCCTCTTCAATCTACGACCGCTGAATCTGTTGCTAAGGCTATAGTGAGAAACTGGATCTCGTTTTTTGGATGCCCATCAGTGATAACAACAGATCGCGGCCCACAATTTCAGTCTACACTTTTTAAGGAATTCATAAATCTTCCAGCAGCGAAACATATATCTACCACAGCATGCCATCTTTGTGCTAAAGGCCGCATTAATTGGCTCCAATGCTAGTAATCAATTATCCTGAATGGACAATTTACCCATGATAATGCTTTCACTCCGATCACAGGTTAAGGAGGATCTTCAATGTTCACCTGCTGACCTTGTTTTTTGGACAACCATTAGTTTTGCCAGGGCAATTTTTGTCCGACAGCTCCGTCTCAAAACCTTCTTCATCGTTTATCCAATATCTGCAGAGTAGAATGTCAAATTTAGCCTTTACACCTACTCGGTTCCAGACCAAGGACATATTCGTCCCTACATTTCTGAACAAGTGTGACTTTGTTTTCATTCGACAAGATGCCGTGAAAAAGCCACTCATTCCGAGTTATTCAGGTCCGTTTCGTGTCCTCGCACGCCATAACAAATTCTATACCGTTCAACTTCCTAGTGGACGATCCAACATTTCGATTGATCGCCTTAAGCCAGCTTACATAGAACGGAGTACGGAACCCAACC
Organism: Acanthosepion pharaonis; assembly: GCA_903632075.3. NCBI lineage: Eukaryota > Metazoa > Mollusca > Cephalopoda > Sepiida > Sepiidae > Acanthosepion > Acanthosepion pharaonis. The sequence goes on along the minus strand of CAHIKZ030005432.1, from coordinate 1,896,898 downwards.
AAACATCACAACTACCAACTACACCGGGCAATATACAGCACCAACCCCAAACACCTGCGCATCAACATACAAAAAAAGGTAGGGAGGTCCATTGGCCTTGTAAATATAAACGTTACATAACATATTGAAAAAAAACTGTTTTCCGTCACCTTTTTCCAACCTTGTGGGGGGTGGGGGGGGTGATTGTAGTGCCACGCCTACATTCCTTCAACTGTGATTGGTCGATTAATATATACTAAAAATAATAGGACAATTTACCGATCGCATTTCATCATACTGAACTTTTTCCTACAGTTTGCTCACAAACAAGTTTTGTTATAAAATCACCGATTGGTTCATTTTTTACGGAAGGAAATCAAATTCAAAGAAAATTTTACTTACATTCATTGCAATCCGAAAGATCATTCGAAAATCGAAATCTTGATCTGGAATAGAACGGGGCGGTGGCTACTGCTACGGCTTTTTTTTCGCTATTTTTTTAAGTGTTTTTTTTTTTTTTTAAATTCTTATATAAAATGAATGGAAGCATGGAAAGCACAATTCAACAAACTAAACGTAAATTCTGGTTAGATTTATGGCAATCTGTCAGATCGTTGGGAAATAAAAATTTTGGTCTGGAATAATAGAAATTTGGTGTGGTTCCTGATACGCTTTATATTTCTTAATTTCCCCTTTTTTCTTATAGACTATGTAAATGATTTGAAAGGTGTGAAGGAAATCAATCTTTCTTTCGTTTATTGCAACACCCCTTATCGTATGTAATTCAAACTCTTGGTCTGTAATAAAATGGGCCTTTAGCATTCCGCTACCACTTTTTTTTTTTTTTTTTTTATCAATGTCGATTTCTGTGCAAAAAGCGGATCACAGAGATTCAACTTCATACATATTTTCAGAAAACCTCAACTTCTGATTGGTCACTTAATATTTAAATCATGTTCTCAACTACGTTCGAATAACATCGACCTAGTTCTTGACCTGACCAAAAATATAATTCCGCCCAAAATCTGTCAATGCCTTTCGAGCCTGTCACGTGATTAAGTACCATAAAATACCAGACATGAGTTCGTTCTTTCTCTCTCTTGATTTCCCTCGCTACTAATGTAGTTGTAAAAGAAGTCGCGTCTCGACCCTTTGCGGGCGGACGCTATGAAAACATAATTACACACGCACACATACACGTACGTACGAAACTTTTTCAGATTTCATTACGAACATTACAAGCAATGGAAACTTAATTACAAGCATTCACTCCTTCAACTCTTCTAAAGCTAAAAGTTTATTCAACATATTCTTAGCTATACAGAATTCTTTCAACTCTCTCACAGTAAACATTTTGAACGGCAAGTTCATTCAACCTTTTATGAGCACAGATTAAAAAAGTATTCCATTAGTACAAACTTTAATTCCAATCAAAGAGAAGTAATCAAATTTTCACCATATGCCATTATTATACAAATATAAATCTCGTTGTTTTTATAAAACGGTTTTTGTGTTTATTTTATTTTTTTTTCATTTTGTGGTATTTTGCGTTAAATATAAATTCGAGAGGAAGCGGCCTCTACAGGCTTGTAATAGATCTAGGAAGGCTGCGTGAATATTTAAGATTGTGCTGCAAATAAAATATGCAATATCCAGAAACATTAATTATAAGAAATGGCCATATGGTAACGATATTCAATCACGACAAAAAATACATGTTTGAAACAACAAATTTAATTTTATATACACAATTTACAATTTCTTTGTTTTTAATGATGTGTGCAAAAGTATATTTAAGGGAAAAAAAGTTCTTTGCTGTTTCGGAAATGTTCAATGTCGAAAAAGTTTTCTGCCTTTGGTTAAAAAGGTTAAATTTAACTTAGAAAAAAGTTTTTTTCTATGAAAGATATTGAGTGAAAAAGTTTGTTGTGTAAAATTTTCTAATCTCTCATAAAGGAAGTTTCTTTCTTTGGCGGCTATCTGACACATAATTCTCGTGTGTATCTTTCGCTTGTTTGAATCTCAGATGCGACGAAAATTCGTTCGCCGTTTCTATTTGCTACTTTTTTTTTTTTTTTTTCACGACCAAATCGGCTCAACGGGGCTTGGTAGCTGTTGCGAATTTTTCTGAGAAATCCGTGGGCGAATGTTGTATTTCCTATTTTTTATCCAATGGTATGTCTTGAAACATTTAAGTTAGGGATGAATTTGAGAAACATTTTTTTATGTTGGTTGAACCTACTTTTGCATAAATTCAAGAAAATGTTTGAAATTGAAATGAGGATTACTCAGTGGCGGAGCTAGAGTAAACGTCACCCGGGGCGGTCCACTCAAATGTCACCCCAATGACCCCGATTCACCCTATGCTGAATGGTTAGCTGTAGCTAAATTTTCATACATACTCTACCTCTACTTTACTCTACTGACCGGTACGTTACTGTTTACAATGTATGATCCAAGACAAAATCCAATACCACAAAATAATCAGTTCAAATCAAAAGATTTTTAAAATGCCACTGTTCACTTTCAGAACAATTAAATACAAAGCACGGCAATACACAAAAGAATGACATTCGATACTATGGTCTTAGAATGAATGTTTTCTTGTTTTCATTGTGGCAAACTGGTCAATGACATCATCAAAATCTGTTTGTCTTGTAAGCTCGTTTTCAATGGACAGCACAGCCAGATCCGACAGTCTCGACTGGCTCATGGTTGACGTAATTTTCTGTTGCTAATTTTTCGGTGTCTAATCTTCCGTTGCATCATTTTCTGGGTATAATTTAATTATCAATGATGTTTGAAAGTATTTTTCTTGACAAAAATGATCTATTTAATTTTTAAGCATTTTTCGGAACATTGTAAATCAACTGCATTCTTTTAAAGGTTACCTAGAGAATTTATGCAAAGTTTATTTTTTTGTTTTTCTTTACACAAGTAAAATAAATTTACATCGTATTTTGATGTTATTATGATTTTAGTTTTAGTGATAATTTAAAAACAATAAATATTTATCATTAGTACCAATAATGGAAAATTAAGTTAAAAATTTAAAAGAATCGTTTTTGGAATCGGAAAATAGGCACACATTTTTCCGATTCCAATACCATTTCCCGGATACCCCCAAAAGTTCCGATTTTTCCGATTCTCGAATCCGATTCCGATTAATCGTCCCAACACTAGTAGATATATTCAAAAGTATATCGCTCACTCAATGGAAAATTGTATCTCAGCGAATTGATACACAGGCAAGACTGAAATTGTTGCGCTTTTGGCTTCGTATTTCGCTTTGTTGTTATTAATGATGCAGAGTTAAATTATCCGACAAAATGTTACAACAATGTCTCTTGTTCGTAACCAAAATTGTAGCAACAGAAACACATGAAAGCTGAAAACATTGCTATTTTTCCTACTCACAAATTTCCCGAGAATTTATTAGAAAATTTCTGACGGGGTGACAAAACTGCGGTGTCATATGCCCTGTGTCTCCACCACTGTTTTCAGACTATTTTTGGCACCTTAGCCTAGTTGAAAAATTTTGTTGGGGGTGACATTGTCTCACCCCTCCTGTGCTGGCACCCGGGGCGGTCCTCCCCCCCCTCGCCCCCCGTTAGCTACGCCACTGGGATTACTAAAGGCTTATGCGTTATCCTCTGTTGTTCATTTGTACATTTATTTTTTTTGCTAATTTGGTATAGAAAAAAATGTTGAAATAAATTCCAAAATTAAAACCACAAATTTATATATTCTTTGTTCCAATTAAGCTAATTATAAGCATAGAATTTACGGTTACATCTAGTGAGCTCAACTGTTGGAAATTTATTTCTAACATTTATGTAAATCCCTATTTTGTAAATACTTTATCTTTATTTTACTTTTATGTGTGTTGATTTTCTGTATTTTGTTTCTTTGGTTTCGTATTACTGTTTTTTTATACGAAACGGCATGCGAGGAAAATGACCCGGGAGGCTAGCTCCGCGGGAATCTACGTCATTCTTAGGCGCTAAATCTTGTGCCTTTTGGATCCCGGCGTCAAGAAGACAAGACCTGTTTTTCAAGACTCCCGAAAGGAGAAACGGCGCACGTGGAGATCTGAGCAATGCTGACTAGGTAGCTAAACGGATTTGGAAGAATACGTTTTGGACCTAAATATCTTCTGGAGAACTAAAGGTTCTCTCAAGACTTTATCTCCATTCACTGGCGAGGCTGTTTGAATTCTGCTGTGGTGTTCCTGTTTTAGACAACATTGAAATGTTGAGTTAGATTCACGGGAAGTCTGTGTATAAAGAACGATTCTTTGTCCGCCGAAATATCTTGAAAGGTATTTCGGTTTTTACCCCTGAATCTCTTCCAGAGGAAGGTATCTTAAGCAGGAAGATATCGCCGACAGAACGGGATTCTCCTGAGGAAAGGAGAGATTTTATTCAGCTCGGAGCTCCGTGTTGCTAAAGAAAAGGAGTGTTGAGCCTTTGATACAGACTTGTTAATTTTTTCTCTGTAAGACGATTTCGTCCGTTGAGAATATTGTAATGTAAGTACTTGCCCTGTTTGTATTTTATTGTTTGTGTGTTAAAACATTGTAAGTGCTTAACATTGTATATTTCAAATGTTTGTTTAACCATTTTTATAGGAATCTGTATTGTGAGCAGATCCTTGTTACTTGGCGTTTTATTCTATTCATTTTTGTATAAACGTCCGCAAGGGAAATATTTGCAACGTATTTGTTCTTCCCCCTCGGGGAATTTTTGTAAATAAAGCCTTTTCTTTCTAATTTCAAACAAGATTATTTTTCATTTAATTCTTTCCTTTTCCACCCCTTCCTTTTAACTTTTTTATTTTTGCGGATTGTTTCTACGAGGTCGGCTTTGTCTGAAAATGGATAAAATTCCGACACAACTGTAACTTGGTGAGACCTTCACAATTCTAGTACAGCGCTTAAATTTCAAAGAGTCTAGGCACCATAGTGAAGAGCACATCCAAACAATCACCATGGCAGTATTTACAGAAAAGGCAAGGAGAAGCAATCTTAGGACCCTGGGAAAGTGACTGAAGCCGAGACACTAGATCGGGACAAATAATATTCCTGATTCTCTTTTGGATTTTATCAAGGGGTTCTAGATAAATAGCGGAAGAACTGGACCATATGTGGAAGCAATATTCTCAGCATGAACAAATGGTAGACTTATGAAAGACAAATGGTTTGATGGTTTTGTTTAAAGAATTGAGTAAGTGGTTTGTATAAAACAATAACTCATTATTTCCTTTCGACTATGATCAACTGCGCCTTTTTTCACTATTTTTTTTATTTTTCTTTCTTTTTCTTTTACAATGATTTTTCATTTCTTTCTTTCTTTTCTTAAATAAAATAATTGCAGGTAAGGAAAGCAAATTCAAAGAAATAAAAGAAAATTCTGCTTATATTTAAGGTATATCGGGTGGATCGCTCGGAAATCCAGATCTTGGTCTGATTTAGAACAGGATGCGGTGGGGGGGGGTGTATTGCTACACCTTTTTTTTCACTATTTTTTTTTCATTTTTTTTAATACTATTTCTTTTCGACGAAGATCAATTGCGCTCTAAATGAGGTTCTATGCTTTGAACAACTATCGGTCATCAAATTCATCCCAGACATCGTGTGACTTATATATATATATATATATATATATATATATATACAATTCATTGTTTTAATCGTTTCACCGCAAGCAAGGGGATAACGCTTCGAGAACGCTGGGAGTGACAGGGAAAGGGAATGAGAAGACTTTATTGGGAATGACTGAGGAAAGGACAATAAAGGAACAGGGTTCGAAGAGACAGAAAATGGCTGTTGAAGTTGCATTTAAATTTTTGAAGATTGTAGTTATCAGGGAAGCAAGAAATCGGAAGGGAGTTCCACAGGTGGGAAGAGAAATCGGAAGGTAGTTCCACAGGTGGGAAGGGCGAGAAAAGAAACTGTTAGAGTAGAAGTGGTGGTTACATATAGCTAATTCATTAGTAAACAGTGAAAGCTCGATGCAAATCTAGTAGCACCCCTAAATTCTTGTAGTCAAGGTACCAGGAATGGGGAGCTCATCGAAACAGTTGTCAGGAAAATATTTGTTGAAAAGTCAGAGGGAAGCCATGTTACCTGACATGAAAGTTAAAAAGTGAAAGTGACTGAAATTTAGATGCCTGGTCAGAATCGGCCAACCTGGTCAAAAACCATGTCACGTGACATGAAAGTGAAAAAGAGAAAGTGATTGAAATTTAGATGCCTGGTCAGAATCGGCCAACCTGGTCAAAAACCATGTCACGTGACATGAAAGTGAAAAAGAGAAAGTGATTGAAATTTAGATGCCTGGTCAGAATCGGCCAACCTGATCAAAAACCATGTCACGTGACATGAAAGTGAAAAAGAGAAAGTGATTGAAATTTAGATGCCTGGTCAGAATCGATTACATTACAGAATCTTCTTTGAATTTTGTCAAGAATCTCCAAATGTACAGCAGGAGCCTCAGACCAGATATGGCAACAGTATTCAATGCACAGACAAATAGATTTATAAATGTGCAAGATGTTTTCTGACGAGAAAAATTTTCTGTTACGACACAGAGAAAACCAAGTCACTCCAATTCATATCAGTGGAAACGCGAGGCCAAAAAGGCAGTGTTGCTCTCCTGGATTTTAGCAAATTCCATGCTGATGGCAGGCAGAAAAGAGTCTCTGTGGCGATTGAATTAAAATGGTTTTGTTTTAAAAGACTTTCAAATTTAAAAGCCATTTCTTGCTTCGGTTAATCACTGATTGGAGATCCATTTCAAGAGAAGTTGCGACCTTAATTTTGTTGTGTCTGTCGGACTTGCTACTAAGACAGGAGTAAATGGTTGTGTCATTTGCATAAATGCCTAGTTGGGAAGTGTTGACATCAAGAAGATCAGGAACAGCGTAGGTCAAATATGGAATCAAAAATGGCCGGTTTATTATAACAAAATATCTAAATACTTCTGTTATATTTTATCTTTACAATCGATAGATTAAGAACAAATTAAGCCCTATAATCTTGCTAAATGGTGATCCCACTTTCGAAATATATTCAGAGATATGTCTATCTTGTATATTTTTCTTCCAAGTGGATTGTAAGGCCAGAAACAGGTGATCTTGACACTTCAAAATTTCTTATCCTTCATAGACAAAACAATGTTTGTCAATTCGGCATATTTTCCAGTTCATTTTACACCATCCATTTTTACACAAGCTCTTTAGGTAAGTTACTCGCTGTTTCTATCTGTCCCTTCAAGACATGGGCGATGATAGACCTTAACTTCTTATCCATTGTGGCTCTTAGCAATGTTGGTCATTTTAGTATCCTTCTTACTCCGTATTCTGACGACCATTTACACAATATTCGCTATTTCTCTCTGTTGCTTCAAGATGAGAGTGTCGTGTCCACTAAAATATCAACTACAATATTTATAAACCAATCACACTCAAGAAAACACTTACATCTTAAAACACACCAATAAAATCATAGATTACAAATCAGAATGTTTGTTGCATTAGTCATCATTCTTTTTAGGTTGATACCGACCAAATATCGTACGGACGTAGTAGAAGACATACAACGTGACTTCTTAGGACCAATTAGGAATAAATAAATAATTTAATTCTGGAGTCGATATTGTTCGGAAAAAAGTGTATAAAAACATACGAAATTCGTTTCCAAAACAATATACACGCGGCTGCCACCAAATTCCACACACCTTTCGCCGATGACCTTCATGACCTCCTGTTAAAAACAACAGCGTTGACAAACTCCAGACCACGGCAACACCGCCAACAGTAAGAAACAATTCGTATCTCTCGTATCCGTTTTTACTATGAATCACGCACACACATGTTGACCTTTTCATACAAACACACATATCACAACATTTTATTGTTTCTCACACATGTACACAAAGACAGTTTATATTTTATTTCAGAACTTTATCAACCCAAACAAAAGACATTACTTTCCAATCTATTATCAACTGTTTGTATTCCTATCGTTATATTAAATCAATGTTTATTTGTTGAAACTACGTCGTCTTTTCTACTGAATTTTATTCCTTCAATGAAAAGCGTTTGATTATTCAAGGCGGCCAAATTACGAGCGACTCTGTAACGATATTTTGTTATTGAATCCCGACACTCCAAATTTTAATATTCAACGAAAAACCGAGTAGAAGGATTCCTACAAGAGCAATCACAGCAAATGACAACCTGCCATCCTTTGTAAGCTCTTAGCAATATTTGCATTTGTATTATCCTTCTCAAACCATGATTTTAATCAGAGTCTAGGTAAAAAGAAGATACTTTGCTAAGACCCCCTAACTCGGTCGATCTATAACAGCACAAACATGAGAGATGAAATATGATCTGGGAAAGCAACTTAAGTATTTATTAAACTAATATTTAACAACTGGAATAAAAAATAAAAAAACATTGCGAAAATGAAAGTTTCCATGTTGCTCAAAACAATTATATATTACAGGAAAAATGTTTTTATTTAAACTGAAGAAATTATAAATAAGTGCGAGAAAAAGTTAACAAGAAGATTTATTTCAACTTTAACATATTTTAATAACTTTACATACAAAAATTGAAGCAAAAACAATTGAAATGATTACAGTGTAAAATGTCAAATCCCTACTTTCAAATTGAGTGCAATACAATTGTTCCAAAATTGACCTGCCTTAATGATCAAGTTTATATCAGACACCATCTGCTGTGGGATTATCTGTTGCAACAAAAAAAAACCCTCGTTTTTATCAGTGCCAAACAGAAGAGTAGATACTTTGCTAAGTCACCCTTCTTAGGCCTGTCAACAACATCACAAACTCAAGAGCTGAGAGTTGATACGCCCAATGAAAACAAATCATTATTTTCATCAGCGCCAAAGAGAAGATCCTTTGCAAAGAAACCCTTCTTGAGCCTGTCAACAACATCACAGGCACAAGAGCTTGCATTTTTTCTTCCAAGGGGATTGTACTTTCAGAGACAGGTGATCTTGACACTTCAATATTTCTTATCTTTCATAGACAAAACAATGTTTGTCAATTCGGTATATTTTTCAGTTCACTTTTTACACCATCCATTTTCACATGCTCTTTAGGTAAGTGTTATAGACAAGCGTATGGTTGCAAGAAAGAAATACGACAACAGCAGAAATAGATTTACGTGGTTTATTTCAACAGGAACGTGTGGGTTTGGGACAGCTACCTTGTGGTAAAGTTCATAAGCCGGCTTCGGATCTAGGTCGATCTCTCATAGTAGTTCACACATGTTGACGGGTGGTTGACGCTCCCTTGCTGTCAGCAGCTGAACGTGACAGGTCTCTATCCTGGGCACATGTGGACTCCGTTGAACTTCCGTGTGACCCCTTTTATAGCGTTTTTTTTATGGCTTAACAGGCTCGAGAAATGAAGCGAGTATAATTAGGAGGGAAGCATTTTTATTGGACGAAAAACAGAGCACTTTAAATATTATTTTATTTTTCGACCGGAACACGTGTGTCGGGAACATTCGTAAAGAAAAATAATGGTCATTTTGTGACGGGGCTTTGTCCCGTTTACATCCGGTTCTCGCTCTTGATTATTTGCTTGCAAATCAGCCGAGATATGTCTTATTTTATTTTATAACATAAGTTACTCGCTGTTTCTATCTGTCCCTTCAAGACATGGGCGATGGTAGTTCTTAACTTTTTATCCTTTGTGGCTCTTAGCAATGTTGGTCATTTTATTATCCTTCTTACTCCGTATTCTGACAACCATTTACACAATATTCGCTTTTTCTCTCTGTTGCTTCAAGATGAGAGCAATGACAGCAAATCACAACTTCCTATCATTTGTAGGCTCTTAGCAATGTTTGCATTTGTACTATCCGTCCCATGTCCTCTTCAGTCATCTATTTACACACAAATCTCTTTAGGTAGGTTAATCGCCGTTTCCCTCTGTCTCTTCACAACGGGGCGATCATGGCTCTTCACAACTTCCTATCTTTTCGTAGCTCAAAGCAATGTTTTTATTTGTACTATCATTCCCACTACATATTCTGTCAACCATTTCCTCAAGAACTTTATGTAGGTTACTCACTGTTTTCCTCTGTCGCTTCAAGATGTGAGCGATCATGGCTTGCCACAACTTCTAATCTTTTGTAGACTCTTAGCAATGTTGGTATTTGTAATACCCTTCCCACATCCTGTTCTGTCTGTTATATACACAAGCTCTTAAGTTGGGCTGCTCGCTGTTTCCCACTGTACCTACAAGACTTGTGCAATCATGGCTCTTCACAACTTCCTATCCTTCGTAGCTCTAAGCAATATTTGTATTATCCTTCCCTCTTCCTTTTCTGCCATCCATTTACTCAAATCTCTTTAGGTAATTTACTTGCTCTTCTCTCTATCCTTACAAGACTTGTGCAATCATGGTTCTTCACAACTTCCTATCCTTTCGTAGCTCTAAGCAATGTTTGTTTTTGTACTATCCTTTTCTCACCCTGTTCTGTCATACATATACATAAGCTCTTTAGGTAGGTCACTATTTCCCTTTGCCCATTTAAGACGTGACTGGTCATGGCTCTTCACAACTTCCTATCCTTTGCAGCTCTAACAATGTACTATCCTTCCTACTTCTGCTATTGCCATCCATTACCATCTGCCTAAAAAACAATTTCAATCAGGCCAAATCACTTAAAAAAGTTGTTCTGTCAATTGAATTAATAATTTAATTATTTTACACTTAATCATGATTCAGTTAAGAAACTATTTTTTTGAGAATTATGACAGAACAAAGTTCTTACATTGACAGAGTAAATGTTTTTTTTTTTTAAACTGATACAATAAATTCCAAACAAAAATATAGTTCAATTAAGAAACTTTAGTTTTTTAGGATTTTTGAAATATTATTTATTAACTTAAAATTAATAAATTCAATAAAAAAACAACAGTATTTACACTTGATTACATTTCAAGTAAGAAATTATGTTTACTGAGAATTATTACAGAACATATGTTTTTCAGATGATTCAATAAATTTAAAATGAAATCAGTATTTACACTTAGAAATTGCAAACACCAAAAACCCATACAGCTAAAGTAATAATGACAACACCCATTAAGTGAAAAACCACATGCCTATAAAAAGAAAGTAGACTTGACAATTAGTCCTGAAGAGTGAACATTGTATCTTGATGTGCTCATGAAACTATGTAGTAGGGATGACTGAACCAACACCAGTCAGTTGTGATGAACTTCTCCAAATTATATATATATATATATATATATATATAATGATCTTGAGAAGGTTAAAATTTTGGTACAAAAAATTAGTATGGGAAATGATAGCATCTTTTTTGCAGGGAAAAATCGAATGATGTAGAAATTCTTGCAAAAATTAAATAATTGTCAGATTTTAATTAAACTTTCAGGACTTATTCACGAATGAATTAAATTATTTCAAAGATGTTTTGTTTTAGAAAATCTTGGTAATTTTTTTTTTACATATATTACCAGCCACAATTTAAATATAATATAAAATATAATTTAAAATATAGAAATAAATATCTAAGTAAACATATTTTTGGAATCTGTTACCTCCCAATTATACAATTTTAAGAATTTCTTTGACAAATTAAATTTTGTGCCAGTTAATGTTTAAATTCAATAAAAGAAAAATTTGGAGAATTTCAATTATCAATTTTTTTTATAAAACAGAAGCACCAGTTACAGAAATATCTGAATTTTACACTAGTTACAGAAATCTGCTCTGAATTTTAAAATAAAAATGCAATGATATTCAGGCATTATTTATTCAGAAAAGCTTTTAATTGCTTTTATGAATAAGGTATATTACCAGAAATGCATTTGTCTGAAAAAGCACATCAATAAACATCAGAATATAAGTGTGTGTACGCATATGTCTCAATAAATGTGACTTCTGTGAAAATGCAGACTCACAAAAATCACAAGAATATGGTTTTTCTCCAGTATGTGTACGCATATGTTTGACCATATTTGCCTTCTCTGAAAATGCAGATTCACAAACTTCACAAGGATATGGTTTCTCTCCAGTGTGTGTACGCATATGTTTAACCATATTTGACTTGTGTGCAAATGCAGATCCACAAACTTCACAAGTATATGGTTTCTCTCCAGTGTGTGTACGCATATGATTGACCATACTTGACTTCTCTGAAAATGCAGAACCGCAAACTTCACAAGAATATGATTTCTCTCCAGTATGTGTATACATATGCCTATTCAAGTTTGTCTTCAGTGAAAAGGCAGATCCACAAACTTCACAAGAATATGGTTTTGCTCTGGTATGTGTACACATATGTTTGTTCAAGTATGACTTACATGAAAATGCAGATCCACAAACTTCACATGAATAACGTTTTTCTTCAGTGTGTGTACGCATATGTCTAATTAAAATTGACTTTTGTGAAAATGCAGATCCACAAACTTCACAAGTATATGGTTTCACTCCAGTATGTGTATACATATGTTTGTTCAAGTATGATTTACATGTAAATGCAAATCCACAAACTTCACAAGAATAAGGTTTCTCTCCAGTGTGTGTACGGATATGTATCACTAAGGTCGACTTCTGTGAAAATGCAGACCCACAAAACTCACAAGAATGTGTTTTTTTAGTAATATGTGTTTCCATCTGTCCTGTTATATATGACTTCACAACAGTTTTGCAGATGTCACATGAATATGGCCTATCTTTCCTCTTTATTTATAGATAAAATAAATGTGTTTTTGTCGAAAGATAAACCACATATTTTAAAGTACAATCTTTATTGCCAGGTAAAGTTTTCATGCTTTTGATTATGTATATCCATGAATTTCAAATGAAACATGAGGCATATAGTTGTCAGTGTTTTAATGGTAAGTGTAATGTCTTTTTTTCATTTAAATTTTCAACAATAACCACTGTAGTTGCTGTACAGCCAAAACATCTGTGAAGAAAAAAGGCATAAATGATATATTAATAGGAGCAGTGAATTATGTATGAGAGCAGTCTATATTATGAAATATATATGTAATTATTATTTCAGCAATGCAGCAGTAGCTGCCAATGAAGATCGAACATTTTGCAGTGAAACAAATCACCATCATGTCATATGTTATGAAATGCATGCAATTAAAATCAGAACATTGTCATTTCAGAAACAATTCAAATATGGATCTTGAAAAATATCTCTTTGTCAGGTTTTTTTTAGACATTCTCTTGAATTAACATCACTGGCAACATGATCAAGTCCTTAGCTGGCACCACCATCATTGTCGTCAGAACCTCGGGGAAGAGAAGATCCCTTGTTAAGACACACCTACACTAGGTTAATCAACAATGGCCAAACCTGAGATGAAACTTAAACTGGGAAACAAATGAAGTATTTATTAAACTAATACTTAACAACTGAAATATAAAACCTATAGTGAAAAATGAAATAATTTTCATTATTGTCTCCTCAAATTAATTCTATATGTGAAAATATTTTTATTCCAACTGAGGAAATTATACATTAAGCAATCTAGAGTGTGAGACTCACATTCGCAAGGAGGTTTCCAACTAGCATCCAGTTGGCTGACAAAATAAACAGAGTTGTAACTTAATACATTTCCCTCTCTTGAATAAGTCACAGTATGCTGGATATTTATTAAGCACAATATCTATACCAGAATCATCAGCCAATCAGAACTTACAGAATAGATTTTCATGGGTAACAGAATGAAATCTCCCATTCTGTTATATAAACAACCTACCAATTTGCCTAACAGTTTAGCTTAATCTGTCAGACTCAATTTCTATTACAGTCAAGTAATGTCTATTGATATTACCAAACTCTACATACATAAGTCTATGAAAAATTTGATGAGAAGATTATTTTCAACTTCAAAATGTTCAATAACATATATTGATACAAAAATAGAAGTAAACAAACAAAAATATTTACAGTACAAAATGTGAGACCCCAGCTTCCAAATTGAGTGCAATGGTTCGGCAGATACCATCTGTTGTGTGTTTATCTATTGCAGGCATCTCTAAAAAAACATCATTTTCTTAAGTGCCAATGAGAAGAAAAGATCCTTTGCTGAAAGAATGAGTCTCGTCAGTAATGTTGCTAACAACTGGCAAAAATTTAAACAAAATTTTCTCAAGTATTGCATTGCCAATAGGCTGTCTTAGAAATTAAGACACTTCTTACTTCTTAGCCACTATTGGATAGGAGGCCAATGATGTATATGATGGGCTGAAGTTTGACTGCGAGGAAGACAAGATGGACCTAGGGACAATGATCGAGAATTTCAAGGAATTTATTTGTAGGAGAAACACACAAAGTCTATGAATTTTACAAATTTCCTCTGTGAATGCAAGAAGCATCAGAAAGTATTAAGAGCTATATAGTTGCTTTGCAATAAATTGAAAAGAATTGCAATTTCAGACTATAGGCATCACTCTTATATTCTGATAATGTCATGTATGGTCGACCATACTTTCAAAAATGGGTATGTTAAATAATATTTTATATATGCATAAAAAATTATTTTAAAAATTTTGGTGTGAAATGACTTGTATTAATTTTTTCAATTTTTGATTAATAAGTATACATTTTTTAATAAAAAATATTACGTAACCTGATGAAAGTAATGCAGAATTTGAAAAGATTTATTACAAATTATTATAATTAAAATTTAAAAGAAAAGGAAAACAATTCTTGTAAAAATTGATTATTCGTTGAAAAAACTTCTTTTCTTAAGAGAATCGTGTCCTTAATAAGTCCTATTTATAAAAATCTAAATAATATAGTTCTATTGCATTTTTTATTTCATGATTCGAAGCAGATTTTCAGAAAATGAGTAGTAATTTGAAAAAATATAAGATTTACATTAGGTACTTTAATGAGATCGCTAAAAAAGAGAATAGCATGATGAAAAAGGAGCCAAACTTGATGAAAACAAAATTTTATTGTCTCAGTGTTCATGACATTACTAAGAGGAAAGATCAAAGTATTTTGGGGGTGTTTTTTTACATTTTTTAATCGTTCCTAGCACGTCCGAAATTTTCGTTAAAAATCTTTACAGATAATCAATAATGTCAACCATTTTTTTTCCATTTTAAAAAATATGAAAATCTCAGTTTAAAATTCTTTTAAAAATCAATTATCATTTTTTTAAAACTTACATAAGAAAATCAGAAATTATATTTATTTAAAATATTTTGAAACAACCATTATTTAGTTTCTGCACCGAAAAGATGTAGTTTGAAAATAAAACAAAGCAAGTCATAACATTTTTGCGTCATCTTTAAGACAGGTGATGAATGACGTATTGAGAGATTAACATGAGGATAATTTATTCTACGGAAAAAAGAAAAAAAAATTATTTAGATTTAAAAAAGAAATGAAAAAATTATTTACCTCGTTATTTTAAAAAAAAACTTTCAGCGCTCTAATTTTTTTGTACTTTGGATTTCAACTTTATGTTTATGATGCTTTAAGGAAAAATATATTATGAAGAAATTGAAACAAGACTGTTGAGAGTGAAAAAATTTCATAAGAAAAAATCTAATTAATTTATAGGTACCTTTTTATGAAATTTTATCATTTTTGTAGAATAAAATACTATAATTTTATGTAAATTTATTACCTTTTAAAATCATACTATGTGCATTTCCATTCATTTTATTATTAATTTTGATATTTCATTTTTTTGGGGAAAATGTCAAATGAATAAATTGATATAAAAATAAGATTTATATAAATTTCATAAGATGATACTGATAAATGTAGGAACACTTCTCAGTTTGTTTTGAAAAAAAATTTAAATTTTTACTCTCCATGTGTTTTTCAAAAAAGTAAAATGGAAAATTAACAGCGGAAAATAATCATAAATTTTTTAAATAATGCAAAAAAAATATATTTTTATTGGTCTTCCAGGCCTATTATAAACAAAAAAAAACATTTCTTAATTACTTTCGGGTCTTCTGATTAATTCAAAACGATACAATTTAAAATTTTAACTCAAAAAATCGCCTATTCCATCTCAAAAAGAACATTTATGAAACAGGAAACTGAATGTTTTTTTTTTGCCCAGTTTTATTTTTCGTTTTTTTCATAATATTTTAACAACTTAAATGTAAAATCTATAATAATTAAAAGAAATAACAAATAATTGTAAAAAAAAATTCATTTTTTTCGAAAAATTTTTTACTTTCAGAAAATATTGTCCATATTCATAAAAGCACATAAAAAGATTTCATTTGAAAAAATAAATAGTATCTGTTTTATTAAGTTTTGATTTAAAAATTCAGAAGAATTTTTCAGGTGGGGGGGATGTCCAATTAAAAATGAAATAAAAAAAAATTTGCATTCCTCAAAGTCTTGTGTTTTTAACTATTATTCACTAAACTGTATTCAATCGATTTTAATAAATAGAGTTTTCATAAAAATTAATTTTTATTAAAAATTCAATTAAAAAAAAAAAAAAAAAAAACATTTAACCAAAATTTCGAACATGAATAAAATATTTAAATAAATTAAAATGTTTTAATAAAAAAAATACGAGCAATTTTCATTTTAATCCCTTAAATTTTTTTTTAATAAATAATTCCCTATAGTTACATAAGGAAGGTTTAAATTTACAATACATGCTTAATTCGAAAATAAAAATAGAAATTTTCTTTTCCATTTTTTGTAATTAACGACAATAAAA
This sequence comes from Acanthosepion pharaonis, assembly GCA_903632075.3. NCBI lineage: Eukaryota > Metazoa > Mollusca > Cephalopoda > Sepiida > Sepiidae > Acanthosepion > Acanthosepion pharaonis. Next base: position 1,880,178 of record CAHIKZ030005432.1, on the reverse strand, counting down.
AAAAAAAATGTTCATTCTAATGAAATTATCAAGAATAATATTTTTTCATTTTTAAAAAAAATTTTTTAAACTTTAAATATCGAAAATTCGGTGGAGGTAACTTAAAAATGCAATAAAATGGGGAAAAAAAAAAAAAAAAAAAATGTAATTAATCATCTTTAGTTTCTGAGACGATCGCAACTTCTCAATTTTTTTTTGTTTTTTTTGTCTTTATGAAACAAATAGTGAGAGAAATCAATTAAGTTATTAATTCTTCATCTAATTAAAATTATTATTATTTCCTTTACTTACCTTTCAGACGAGAAAATTCAATGAGAAAAACAAAATCGTCTGATTTGTTTTCGTTTCAAATGATTTCCTTTAGATTTCTCCTCCTTCAATCGACGACCCAAATTTTGTATTGTTCGTTCAGTTGATATAATAATGTCGAAAAAAGTTGTAACGAATGTGACAAGGAATGAATTAAGAGTGTCCTTATATCGAAACTTTCAATTCTACCACTTTGCAATTTCATCAGAGCACTCTGTCCAATTTATTTAATAGGCTGGAACAAGGCATGAGTCAGGAGGTCTTTGTGGCAGCAAATTACATGGCGTAATGGAAGCGCGTCTCTGATTCAGCTGCTGCTTCTCTCTCTCTCTCTCTTTCTCTCTGTCTTTCTTCTCGCTTCTGGGATCTCTGCATAGCTATTTATGGAGTCCAAATACCCTAAACCTGGTTTGGGTTTGTTTTGTTATGGGATACCTTCGAATCTCCTTTCACCCAATCAAATCTTTCTACGGGTGCTGCTGGGTGGCCTTTCTATGTCCAAATATGAGGAGCTCCCTCTGCGGTAGCAACAAGTCGATCATGTACTTTCCCCTTCTCTTGCTCACACCTCACACCAGTGCCTTTCAGTGGGCGTATCCATTTACTCCCACTACCTGATATCAACTTCTCACGCTGCCATCATCCAGAGAATAGATGCTCTACCTGACCCATGGGTGCTTGACGCAAAAGAGGTGTTACTTTTAATGTCATCGTAAAATTCATATCTGCTCTCTGGTGTGGTCGCCTAGTCCTCGCCCTTTCTCTACACATCATCCGTTCAGTCTTTAGCTTTACGCTACCACTTTTTCATCAATGTCGATTTTCGTGCTAAAAGCGGATCACAGCTTCATACATGTTTCTGAAAACCTGAACTTCTCATTGGACAATAAATATTAAAATTATCTCGTATATCTTCACGTACATTGTTCTCAATAAGCAACACAAAACATATCATGTTCCAGACTGAGTTTTGTAAGGCGCTTTCTGAGTGGTTAACAGATATTAAAAAAAAAACAATTTACCTGCTCACCACTACGTCCGAATAACATCAACCTAGTTTTTGACCTGACGAAAAAACAATGCTCTCAGGATCCTATCACGTGATTAAAAAACACATAAATTGAAGGTACGAGCGAACCCAGTCAGTGAGAATTTACGACGACTAGCATTTGCTAAACGAGTTCACGACGCTTGAATCATTACTGCAGCGAATTACAAAGTTAGAACCTCAAGTTCTTTAACACGAAATAACTTCGCTGTAATTCAAGCTAAAATATCAACGAAACAACTTACTCACCAACTTCTGCAACTTACTAAAAACTATTCAATTACGTTATTGAATCTTACTAAACTTAAATACAAACACTTACGAACAATACTTTCAACTACGAGCAACGAAAACAAATTAGACATTACGGAACATTCACTCCTCCAACTTCTTTGAAGCTAAAAGTTTATCAACATATTTTCAGCTTTACAAGATTCTTTAAACTCTCTTTCAGTGAACATTTTAAACGACAAGATAATTCAGCTTTTTGTGAGCTCAGATAAAAAAATATTTTATTAGTAAAGACTTTAGCCCAGACAAAGAGAAACAACTCATATTAATAGTTAAAACTGTTGTCATTTATAAATATAAATATTGTACCTGTTATGAAAAGTTATTTTCTTGTGTTCTTTCACTTTTTTGCTTTTTGTTTGCTTACACATTCGTAAAGTAAAAAAATGTGTGGGTTGATTTATGCCGTCAATACCACTACAAGTCAGTGATGTGTAATGCGTGATACACGCTTAGGTGATTATTTATCTTTCGATGCATGACTAACGAGGCAGATTTTTTTTTCCCGCAGTAGGGTGCTATTTCTTTCTGTGGTAGACCAGTTGCCATCCAAGGCTATAGAACCCGGTCTGTCCTGGAAGAAGAAGAGGATTCATACCTTTCCCAAGGGTATTAGCACGTAAGTGAATGTAATGGATTCGACTGGAATTCGAACTCGGCTCCCCGATTCCTCAATCTGACACGCTATTCATTACTCCACCGTGTCTCTCTTAGCAAAACAAAATAAGAAGTCACGTCCAATTAGTGCTGGCGATTCTATTTTGCCCAAGTGAATTTCAGCGCTATCTTCTAGCGAGGTCCTTATTCACGAAATGAGAAACAAAATAAAAGTATATTTTCTTTTGTTTTCGGTATGTCCTTCTATCTATCGACTACCTTCTTCGTCTTTGTGTTCATTTTCGATTGTTTTTTTCTTTATTCAAATTATCAGCATTCTTAGAGTGTCACATGAATATTTAAACTTTGTTGGGGATGTGTTATGAGTTAGAAATTGTCAGAAGGTTTGAATGGTATGAAGACGAGATAATAGGTGTGTTCAAAGGTATTCATCAACCTTTTTGCAGGTTATTTAAAGCCAGAAAATATTTATGGGAACTAATAATGTTTTAGTGATAAATGTCATACTAATTAACTCCTAGCCGGGGCGGGGGGAGAACAGGTGGATTCACACCTTGCTCAATGGTATTTGCGCGTAACTGAATTTCACGAACCCAACGGGAATTGAAACTCGGCTCTCCGATTAACAATTCCGATCAGTTATCCATTACACCACCCGCACATCCAAGCTTACAGCACCTGGTATTCCCAAGCCGGCACCCATCTAGGTACTGATCAGACAGTTAGTCAGTTATGTGCCATGAGTGATACACGCTTAGGCGATTATTTATCTTTCGATACATGACTGACGAGGCAGATTTTTTCACACGATAGGTTGCCATTTCTTTCTACGGTAGACCAGTTACTATAGAACCTGGTCTATCCTGCTATATACCCATAGTCAGTCAGTTATGTGCCATGCATGATTCACGCTTAGGCGATCATGTATCTTTCGATACATGACTGACGAAGCAGATTTTTTTCCCGCAGTAGGTTGCCATTTCTTTCTGCGGTAGGCCAAATGCTATCCAATGTTATAGAATCCGGTCTGTCCTGCTACTTACCCATAGCTGGCGGGAGAAGAACAGGGTCCATTAGCGGGTAAGTGAATGTAATATATTCGACTGGCATTCGAACTCGACTCGACTCTCCGATTCCTCAATCCGAGCCGCTATTTATTATTCCACCGTGCCTCCTCTGATCAGATACGGCTTTGATTAATTTCGCTGATCGTACAAGTGAAGAACGGCATTAATGCAGGCGATATTGTTGGGGATGTGTGATGAGTTAGAAATTATCAGAAGGTTTGAATGGCAAGAAGGCTGGATAATCGGCGTGTTCAAAGGTATTCATCCACAACAATATAACAAAAACGAGCATGCAAAACGAACCAATCGTAAGGCAATTCAATAAGAAACAACGGTATTTTAGGTACAGTATTTACATTAGTCGGACTATTGTCCTCATCTTTGTCGCCATATTTGTCCGCTCCGGCCTTCTTCAGGTGGTTGGAATTTCGAACTGAACCTTTTATTTCGATCACTGGGGTAGACTGTTCTAGTTCCACGTGCCATGTTTGATGGATGTCAGTTATCAGTTATCTCCTGCTAATTTTCCCTCTGAAAGTTCTCCACTGCCTTAACTAGGTATTGAACTCACCTTCTTTGGGTCTGTCACTGGATCTAACCAGCGCCTTTATCCACTGTGCAATGTGTCCTTGAGGACATCTGGGTATGAACTTCTGAGTATTATAAACCTAATGTTTTCAGCATCATTTTTACCAGTTCTCATATTGAGGAGGAGGAGGAGGAGGAGGACAACAACACTCAGAAAACAGTCTGCCTGCCTTATGTGAAGGGGTTATCAGAGAAAATACAAAGGATCTGCGGTCCATATAACATCAGGACAACCTTCAAAAGCGTGACAACACTTCGCAGATATCTCTCACGAGTGAGACCCCCCACAGAGAGGAACATGACTAAAGACTGTGTGTACGCTATCCCGTGCAGCTGCGGAAAGGAATATAAAGGAGAGACAGGCCTTAAGGTAAGGCTTCAAGAACACCAGAAAGCTGTAACACGAGGGGAAGTGAAAAAATCAGGCGTGGCTGACCACATATGGAGAGAGAAGGAGATCACCGCCCCTGTGGGATCATGTTGAGATCATAGACGAGGAACACCATTGGAAAATCCGTAAACTTAAGGAATCAGCACATATGCTAGGCCACAAAAATCTCCTGAGCCGACCAAGCATAGAAATAAATACAATATGGGAACCAGTAATAAGGAGTGCCAGAGAAAAACAATGATAACAAAGTTGCAATATGAACTCTGGTAAAGACATGCAATGATAACAGCAAAATTGCAATATGAGCACTGGTAAAAATGATGCTGAAAACATTTGGTTTATAATACTCAGAAGTTCATACCCAGATGTCCTCAAGGACACATGGCGTTGGTTAGATCCAGTGACAGACCCAAATAAGGTGAGTTCAATACCTGGTTAAGGCAGAGGGAAAATTAGCAGGAGATAACTGATAACTGACATCCATCAAACACAGCACGTGGAACTAGAACAGTCTACCCCAGTGAGCGAAATAAAGGGTTCAGTTCGAAATTCCAACCACCTGAAGAAGGCCGGAGCGTAGAACGGCCGAAACGTTGTGACAAATATGGCGACAAAGATGTGGACAATAGTCCGACTAATGTAAATACTGTACATAATACCTCATTTCAGAAATATAGACAGGTATTTTAGGTTTCAACACTAACGACAGACATTTATATACAATTTATACACATATAGTGAACTTATGATTGAATGATGTATAAATTGACCATGTATTGATTTGATGTCTTAATAGCTCACAGTTCAAGATTGTTATAAAATAAAATAAGACATATCTCGGCTGATTTACAGGCAAATACTTAAGAGCGAGAACCGGATGTGAACGGGACAAAACCCCGTCACAAAATGACCATTATCTTCATTTACAAATGTTCCCGACGCACAAGTTCCGGTCGAAAAATAAAATAATATTTAAAGTGTTCTATTTTTCGTCCAATAAAAATGCTTCCCTTCTAATTATACTCGCTTCCTTTTTCGAGCCTGTTAAGCCATAAAAAACGCTATAAAAGGGGTCACACGGAAGTTCACAAGCAGTCCACAGGTGGCCAGGAAACAGACCTGTCACGGTCAGTAGCTGTAAGCAGGAGAGCATCAACCACCGTCAACATGTGTGAACTACTATGAGAGATCGACCTAGATCCGAAGCCGGCTTATGAACTTTACCACAAGGTAGCTGTCCCAAACCCACACGTTCCTGTTGAAATAAACCACGTAAATCTATTTCTACTGTTTTCGTATTTCTTTCTTGCAACCATACGCTTGTCTATAACAAGATCGTTCATATATTTAAACAGGTTAAATTGTGTGTGTTGGAAAATATCAGTAATGCAGAAATAAATGTAGTTTGTATGCGTGATTAAAGTAGGAAGTAAATGTCTTAAGTTTTCAGGAGATGTTCACCTTGGACTGGTTTGTTTTTATCTGGCGATGGTTCGAGGTAATGCTTTCTTCATCATTGCGGCTGGCAGGGGATAGAAAAAAATTATTTATAGGTACGTTGTTCTGGAATTGTCATCAATGGTCAACTGAAATTGTTTTGTTTCAATAAAGTTTTTATTCGAGAAGTATTAAGTATGGGAAGACGTTGGTATAAACCAATGGCTTCTGTTACCAATTATAGAAATTTGATAATGGCTTATGTAAGCCGAAAGCTTAGATTGGATTTTTTTTTAATGTAGATTGCCTCGAGGATTTGTAATTTTAATTTGTTATTTATTTTGTCACTCGTTGCATTTAAACGCAAAAAGATTAGTAGTGGGTAGTTACAAATAGTTTGGGCCTTACTAGTTGCACACTTGATGATGATTTCTATTTTAGTAGTGAATATTATCACTTTTCTTAGAAATTTGTAGATCGAGTTCTTGAGAGAGTTTAGAGTTCGTACTTGCGTGAATGTTGGTAATGATCTTTAACGTCTGACCGCGTGGTTAAGACAAGAGCCCTTGAAGGTCACATTTTGGCAGCAAGAAATGTGACGAGAGAGAGAGAGAGAGAGAGAGAGAGAGAGTTTACTCGTGTTTTGTTTAATTAAGATTGTGTATCACGTGATCGGCTCAACCTTAGTGAGCAGGAAATTTCATTCTTCGCGTGCAGGATATCTGATTGGTCGGAATTGACCAATCGGTGAGCTTTTGTGGAAGATTCCACAACTTTATGAAACTTACCCATTCCAACACCCTGTGTCTATGTCCAATGAGACATGATTTAATAATAATCTGGTGGCAAATCTGCTTTAGTTTTACGTACCAGCCAGAATCAAATTAAATTCTATTTCCTATTTTACTTGCTGAGAATTTATATTGTACAATTGATTCCAGTCCGAATAAATTGTATAATTTATCAGATTTAAACACTAATTTGTCAGTCTTCCTGCCTTTTATTCTGTTAAAAATCTAGTTGATCCTAAATCCCTTTAAAATAACAAATGACATCTTTTTTGATTGTTGTGGTAGGATCCACCTAATTTGCATAGTGGAGTACCGACCATATAAATATGGTTGGTACCGTGAAGACGAGGGAAGGAATCAAGAGATTCAATCCAGAGACTCTGCCCGACTGCGACTAAGTCAACACATTCTCCAGGAACGGTCTTCCCAAGAATATACAAAAGACTATATGTAAATATTGTATACACTTTCTTGTTTCAATACATTTTGTTCTAAGTACATTTTGTGTTGTATTATTATTCCACGCATTAGTCAAGTTTCAACATTGATTGATCAACCAATAGTATAAGGGTAAAATGCTTCAAGATTTTAGAAGCAGATTTAAGAAAATACTTGAGAAATGCATTTTTTATTAACCAATTTCATAATACTATACAGTGTGTTTTCTTCCTACATTGTTATAATATACCGTACCTATGAACACTAATGGGTAGGACCCAATCCTCATATGTTGGACACTATTGTAAGGAGTGGGGTGGTAATATGCTAAGTAGTCCACCACTAGCAGTAGTTGACCTACTGCACGTCGCTGGTGAATATTGTATTTTGTTGATGTTATAAAGATTACCATTTCATTTCCAACCTCTGTTTCGGTTGTCGCGACCGCCGTTGGCCGCTCCCAAACAGGAACGAATAGGACAATTCGATCATGTTCCTTACAGACTATGAAATTTAATTTAATTTAGTTTTAGAATTGATCTAATAATTTTTTAGTTCCTTTTGTGTTACGAATCTAGTCGTAATACATTTCCTGACCATTTTTGCACCTTCATTTTTCGTGTAGCATATCTCAACTTATTTTTACGAGATTTTTAGTATTTTACGAGATCAGTAGTTGTTGTTGCCCTTCCTTAATATAATCCAGCGACCTCGCACTAAATTCGGGGTCGGAGAAGGGCAGAAGAAATGCAGGCCCGTGGCCATTGTGGCAAGGGCACTTGGATGGGCTGCGTATTAAGTTACGTTTCCATTTTTTGTCTGCCAACTGGACGCTAGTTGGGCTTCTTTAATTCTATTCTTTCTTCTGGCTTCTTGCGCATTTCAACTCTCGGCATTCTGTACCTACTTACTGTCTGCTTGTCGTCCTTTCCCATATACCATTGGTTATAATACTACGGAAGATTTCGACATCGGACTTGACTAGCATATGCGCAACGCCAGTACCGGACACTGGTTCTGATTAACAACATCACATCGCCAGCACTACATCGCAACGCCAGCTTCCGGTTCCTGTCCGGCACTGGCCAGCTACCGTCGCCGATACCTTCCTGTCCGACACGTCCAGTCCGAAGCACGACAAGCCAATCAGCAGCGATCACCTGCAGCACCAACGATCGTCCAGAAACGACCAGCAGCGATCAATTTACCATGCTCCGATCGTCGACACGTCCAGTCCAACCATCGACACGACCGGAACAGCCGCACCTTAACTTCCAACCGTCGACACGATCGGAGCAACCGCACCTCAACTTCCTACAGTCGACACAATCCCACCTCAACATCACGTTGCTTACACAACCAGTCTAACCATGGACACGACCTGTTCGACCACCCTCCAACTGCCATCTACCCCACGGTCATTCATGTCTGCAATATAGATAACCATGGCAAAAAAGAACAAAGAGCATTTCCGCTGGCGAAAATAAAAATAACGAAAAAGGTTGGCAGAGTCATTTTTAATTGGCTTATATAGTTCTTGATACAACAAAAGTAACCTTTCCCATTAAAATCTCTATCGTGACACTTTGTCTTTTTCTTCTAAAAAATAAAAAAAAGGTCGGGAATTCTCTTGGTAGCAGGTCACATGACTTCTACTGGCTTTTGTTTTTTAGGTTAACCTAAGCGTCCGTTTATATGTATTTCGCCTGGCTCCTACTGCACCTCAAGATTCATATCAATTCATTATCTCTCCGATTTTGGAGAACCGCTACTGACCTTCAAAAAAACGACTTGCAGTCAGTGACTCATTGAAAAACAATAAATTTTTCAATAACAAACTTGTGTTTATAAATTCTTTTTTTATGTCCTTGATGTCAATCGGTTCAGGTTCCAAATAACAAAATCGAGTCATACGTTTGTTTTGATAAGATCTGGGTCAGTATGCCTTGACATTAAAGACTTATTTGTTGTCTACTTATCAGTTTAACGGATTAAAAATCTTGCCCACTTTTCATGTTTACAAAATCATTGTGGACTCTTTCGCGACAAGCTAGGAAATGCACTATTCCTGTTATAATTTTCACCATCACAATCTTACAAAATATATAACAAGCATTCATTGGTCAATCACCTTTAATCTAGCTTGCTGATTGGTCAGTTCCGACCAATCAAACTGCCTGCACGCGACAAATCTGTTTTACCGCATTTTCCATCTGAGTCAGTCACGTGATCTACGATGATATATAAACAGAACACGTGTAAACTCCCTTGAGTTTCTTTTCATTCATCTCTCTCTCTCTCGCGTCTCATTCCTTGCTACCAAGTGCCAATATGTAATAATCTTCAAGAACTCCCGTCTTAACTACTGCAGTCAGACCATTACCAACATTCACGCAAGTACGAACTCTGAAATCTCTTCTGAACGTTTACAAACTTGTACAATACACAATTCCAAACATGCTAAATAAACTTTATTCTTCTAAACTACAGTTTAATAATTACTTCCACTTTATGAGCTCCGGTACAAATATTTACCTAATCTAAGAGACACAACTCTGTCTAACTTTTCAGTTCACATGCATGTATATTAAACACTAATAAATTCAATTGTTACGTTTTGAAACAAGATGTTTATGAATCTTTATTCTCATTCTTGTATTAATTGTGGATGGAAGATTATTGAACACACACAATTTTAAACCTTCTGATAATCCAAACCGTCTATTCCTCTCCAACACACCTCATACATCCGCAACACCATATTTCAGTTTGTTTGCATTACCAGCTTGCGAATCGTAACAATTCCAATTGTTTTTCGGTTGAAAAGCAGTTTACACATTTTACATTTCTCAGATCATATTTTGGACCCAACATTTCGTTCTTCTTTTCTGATTATCAGAAAAAAAATGTCTCTTTTTTTCCTTTTGTTATAGACAAGCGTATGGTTGCAAGAAAGAAATACGACAACAGCAGAAATAGATTTACGTGATTTATTTCAGTAGGAACGTGTGGGTTTGGGACAGCTACCTTGTGGTATAGTTCATAAGCCAGCAGCCGATCTGGGTTGATCTATCATAGTAGTTCTCACTGGTGGACGTGGCGCTCCTCCTGCTGATTGCTGCTGATTGCCCAGACTGACCGTGACAGACATCTTCCCTGGCCTCCAGTTGACTGCCAGTACTTCCCCGTGTGACCCCATTTGATGGCGTTTTTTTTATGGCTTAACAGGCTCGAAAAACGACGCGAGTATAATTAGGAGGGGAGCATTTTTATTGGTCGAAAAATAGAAACGCTTTAAAATATTATTTTATTTTTCGACCGGAACTCGTGCGTCGAGCCTATGCGCAAACGACGATAATGGTCATTTTGTGACGGGGCCTTGTCCCGTTCACATCCGGCTCTCGTTCTTGAGTATGTTAGTTTATTTGCCTGCAAATCAGCCGAGATATGTCTTATTTTATCTTATAACACTTTCTCCATATTTCAAATCATGATTTAACTTTAATGTTTCTAATCCTTCTCAAAGATCGAATCTCAAAAGAAAAAAAAATTCTACACACACTAAAGAGAAACAGTTCCACTGTGAAATCTATGGATTTAAGTGTTCCTGAAATCCAAATCTCAAACTGCAAGTTAACACAAATTTGGGAGAAATCTTTGGATTTAAATTTCCCAAAATGCACCTCTCAGAAAAATCATGTTAACATATTGGTGAGAAACCATTCCACTGTGCAATCTGTAGAGGAGATATAGAATATTAGTAAGAAATAGTTGGTAGCCTGATATATATCATGATAAGAAAACATTGCGGCATTGTCAGTATGTAATGTGGAATATATGGCATTAGCTGGCACCACACAAGAAGCAAGATTCCTGATCCCATTACCTTATTAATTCAAATGAAGATGAGCATGTGATAGCCCAGTGGGTAGATGGACCAATACTATTTATATTATTATAATTTCAACGTATAGGATTCGAGTAAACAATAAAACTCCAAATGTGAATCAACAAGTATATATTGAAATAACATATAAAAACAAATATGAAATGCAATGTATAGTTTAAGGGAACGAAGTTGATCCCCTTTAACTGTATTTTGATTTGTAATTAAGTGTTCTAGTGAGAGAAAAATGTTCAGGAATCAATATTAGAACAAAGGGCTGTTTGCTAGAATAGATAACACAAGAATACAATTGATCAAAAGGTGTGTTGTGTCATAGAATGGTTCGATATTAACAGAGTCCTGGTTGGTTGAACTTGGTTAAGTACAGAGAGAGAGAGAAATGTATGTTTGTATTACAAAATTCTGTGTGTGTGTGCGTTTGAAATGTTATGAGTAAGATCGTGGATTTGTTTTGACAGGCGAAATTTACTGGATCCTACTGACAATTCGTGAAAAAGTCGCCTCTTTTAAAGAAAAAGGTAGGCTCCGACAGAAGCACGGCAAAAGTTAATCCTGCATTAAAAATATGTGATTGGTTAAAAATTAATTAACCAATCACTACATTCGTACTAACGAAAACAGGCAAGTAAGCTCAAAACCGAAAGATTCAAAGAAACGATTGTGATAGCTAAATTGTCCTATAGAAAGGTAGTATTGATTTATTAGCCAATCGCAGACGAATAAAATGTGGGCGTGGAAAAACATAGCAGCCGCTATCTTTTGGGACAGTCAATTTCGTATAGATGTATCTAAAAACCTTGTCACCACTATTCAAAACATGCAGACATAAATAGTTACGCGCAAAATGACTATATTTGGACAATATTCTGTCAGATGAAAATGATGCTGATTTATGTATAAACCTTTATAACCCTTTTCAGCAGAGTAAAATTAAAAGAGTTTGTTAATGGAATGCTCTAAATGGAGCATTAATTGCTTGCCAATTTCTTCCCTTCCAGAATGCTCTAATCACTGTACTGTATCCCTTTTGCATGTGAACACTATTTCGACTTTGTGAATATTTTGCTTTATAGAAGTTTTGCTTGTCTCGTTGTTTTTGTCTGGTTCTTTATTCTTCCTATTATTATTATTGTTTATTTATGATTTTGTCAATTCTGTTTATTCATAAAAAAAAAAAATCTTAAGGTAGCTTTCTTTTCCCAAATGGCACCAGTATGAAAGAAACAACGTCATGTACAATTTGAACTTTGATCTCTGAACGTTATGCCATCACACCTCTCCTAAGGCAATTAGATTAACACATGCAAATATTGCACACAGAAATGTTATGAAACTGATGATTTCTATTACAATTTTAATATTTGATTTCGATAAATGTCTCTTAAGTAAATATATGCATTTCTTCTTGGGAATATTCGTATATAATAAAATTAAACAAGCATAGGTTTGTCTTTTATAGTTATTCCTTTTAGTTTTCAATAATCTCTGATCTTTTAAATGTGTGAAGGACTTCTTGTACAAAGAAGGGGGAGTTAATATTTACGCCATTATCTCCCTTGTCTTTTTTTCTCAAGTTTTGTGTTTCTTAATCATTGAAACCTTTTATTTCCTCTCAGGCGAAAGATATTGTACAACGGTAAGTTTAATATTTATTTTAATATGTCTATTTAGAAACAGTTAATTTATTCTTCAAAAAACATAAAATACTTGGTTAAAATGTCTGAATTGTTTTATTTTTACACGTTTTAAAAACTCATTCACCAGTGCCGTTCATTGTTCAGCCTTAAACCTTAAAAATAAATTAAATGAAATTTAGGGACAAAAAATGAATTTAGTTTTTAATTTTTTTCTTAAATCGACCGATTTTAGTATCACAAATAATTTATGTTTTTAGTTGATTTGTGATAAACAATTTTTGTGGCTAAAAATTGGTTTAAATAAATAAATTAAACGTGGTTAAGAAATCAGAATGCATGCAAAGAATCGAGACTTGTATTGCCATCATATCGAAAGAAAAGAAATAGATGAAAAAATAGAAAATGAAGAAAATTGATGAAGTAACTGATAAAAGACGAAGTTTAGTCAACAACGGTGTCTTTTTGGAGGAATTCAAAGAAATGCTTAGTTACTATGCTGACTTCGTCAAAGACAGAACTAAAGAGAGTTGAATAACTCAATGAATGATGAGATGATGAGAGTAGATGTGTGAATATGAGGTGACATTTTATTAAAAAATGTGGAAATATTCGTTATCTGTGTACTTTTTTAATTTGGGGGGATGTTGAAATTTTTTTTTTTTTACATGTATAGAAAATAAAAACACATTCCTGACGATGGCATTTCAGTAAAAAAAAAAAAAAAAAAAAAATGTAATATCTAGTCAGTGAGATGAACAATGTTTTTATTTGTTTTTATTAAATAAAAAAAAAAAAATTCTGACCTTAACCTGCAAAATAAAAAATAAACTAATCAGCAATCAAAATCAAGAGGTACCTCCATGAAATCGCTAAAAAAAAGAACAGACGCCAAACTTGACGAAAACAAAATTTTATCATCTAAATGTTTATGTTTATTATTGAGAGAAAAGACCAAAGTTTTTTTTTAATTATTTTTTAAATTTTTTTCTTCTTTTTAGAACATTCTAAATTTTGATTTAAAAAAAAAACTTATTTCTCTTTGTACCAACCGGAACTAGTAAAATAACATAGATAATTTTTAGCACGTTTTTTTTTTTTTGTACGACACACATTAATTTGGCAAATCTTGCAAAAATAAAAATAATTGACGGATGTTAATGAAACTTTCAGAAACTATTCATAGATGATGGAAATTGGAAATTATTATAAATATGTTTTTTTTTTTTTTTTTATTAAAGTCATGGCAGAAATATTTTTTTTATATTTATTACCACCCCCATAACTAATTTTATGAAAATGCCAGAAATTCGATCGAATCTAGTTTAGTGATTACAATAGCAAAAGCAGAAGGGTTTGAAGAATGCAAATCATGTTTTTTTTTTAATTGAACCCCGCTACCTGAAAATCAGCTCTAAATTGTTACATACAAAACTCAATAAAACAAAGATACTATTTAATTTCAAATGCTTTTATGATCTTATTTTTATATTAATCTCAGTTATGACATTTTTCCATAAATGAAATATCAAAATTAACAATAAAATGAATGGAAATACAAGTAACACAGTAAAATGTAATGAATGTACATAAAATTATAGTATTTTATGTACACTTCTGATAAAATTTCATAAGAAAGGTACCTATAAATTAATTAGATACCTTTCTTATGAAATTTAATCTCACTCTTAACAGTCCTATTTTTTAATTTCTTTATAATATATTTTCCATAAAGCATCATAAATGTAAAAGTGAAAGCTAAGTACAAAAAACAAAAAATTAGATCGCTGAAAGTTTTCGTTAAAAATAACGAGGTAAATAATTTGTTCATTTAAATCTAAATAACTTCACTTCTCTCCATTCATAGATAGAATTATCCTCACGTAAGCTATCTAAACATCAGGAAAATGTCTTTCGTCACCTGTCTAGTGACACAAAAGGTTATGACCTGCTTTGTTTTATTTTCAGATTACATCTTTTCTGTGTAGAAGCTAACTTAAGCTTGGTTCAAAATATTTTAAATAAACATTATAATTTCTGATTTTATTAAAATAAGTTTTCAAAAAATGATAATTGATTTTTAAAAGAATTTCAAAGTGAGATTTTCATTTTCTTTTATAAAATGGAAAAAAAAAAGGTTGCCATGATTGATTATCTGCCAATTTTGATGACTCAATAAATAACAAGATTTTTAACAAAAATTTCAGATATGCTAGGAACAATTAAAAAATGTAAAAAATACCCCCAAAATACTTTGATCTTTTCTCTTAATAATAACATGAACATTTAGATGATAACATTTTGGTTTTATCAAGTTTGGCATCTTTTTCATCATACTATACTCTTTTTTAGCGATTTCATGGAGTGACCTAGTTATATGGGTTAATAAATTGGCTAGTTTTATTATTCAGTTGAGCGTTTCAAATGATGTACATATATCAAACTATTTTTTCTACTTTTAGCTTTAATTCTTTCATCTTTTTTTTTAATTAGAATAATTTGAAGATATGCATCAGAAATAGAAGGAAAAATTGCAACCAAAATGCAATGCAATGCAATGTAATTTATTTCAACTTTTTTTTTTTTTTTACTGTAAGTAAAAATAGAAACTTACTTTTTCATAAGATTTTTGTGAAGAGTTGTCCAGTTGACTGAATGTTGCTACTACTGAGTAGTGAGTTTGGTCCAGTACAAAATCCTATCCTAAGCCAGATACAAAATTCGACATTAAATAACCATACAAACAAGTCAGTTTTTTTTTGTGGACACATTTGTTAAACTTGGATAAATTATCTTTTGATTTTTTTACACTGCAAAAAGTTTATATATATATATATATATATATATATATATATTAAAACTGTTTGGCTATACATACATGTATATCTCAGAGCCTTTACTAGATTTCTTTTAATCAGGAATGAATTTTATTCTTTAAAACTAAGTATTGCAAAGAAAATTTTATATAATTTCAAAAACTTTTATTAATAATAAAAAAAGATTATAATTATTTTAAATGTGACTTGAAAGATGGCAAAGTATTTTTCTTATTGGAAATATTAAATTTAATTTACTAGCTTGGAAGTAAAGCTAAAAGGTAAAAAGTCAAATTTTCAAAGGTCAGAGGGGATGCAGACCCCAAAAAAATATTGCCACAAAATTTTACAATAACAAACAATTCACTAATGAATAAGACCTGAAAACTTCTGTTGAATTTAAAAATTCTCTGATTTTTGGAATTCAAGTTTTCTATGGTGAGATTTTTGTAATAGTGAGCCCATTCAAGTCGCTTGGCTTTGTTGGCTTTGCTTATTAGCGGCTTAAACCTTCATGTACAAGATTTGTAGCCTTGTTCTAACAGCCACTGATGGACTGTTGAAGAGGCAAGACTGACACCTGCTCTTCGTTTAGACTGGCTGCAATTTCTTGGCTAGTTATAGTCCTATTTGTTATAGACAAGCGTATGGTTGCAAGAAGGAAATACAACAACAGCAGAAATAGATTTACGTGATTTATTTCAATAGGAACGTGTGGGTTTGGGACTGCTACCTTGTGGTATAGTTCATAAGCAGGCTTCGGATATGGGTTGATCTCTCATAGTAGTTCTCACTGGTTGGCGTGTTGCTCCTCCTGCTGACTGACGGTGACAGGTCTCTTCCCTGGCCTCCTGTTGACTGCTCTTGTACTTCCCCATGTGACCCCTTTTATGGTGTTTTTTATGGCTTAACATGCCCGTAAAATGATGCGAGTATAATTAGGAGGGAAGCATTTTTATTTTAAAATGAGGAGTAGCGATTTTGTACTCTCGTTTCTAGAAAACATTTCCATCTGGTGCTATTTATCATATATCATATATCATATATCATATCATATATCATATATATATTTATCATATATGCATATAAAAGTGCTTGTTTCTTCATTCATGTATATTTTTGAGTAATTACTGGATTTCTTTTAATCTAACATTATTTCCTATTACTCTGAACTAAGTATCTCTACATTAACACGAACATATCTTTTTGATATGACTCTTCTTTCTTTGATAATACAGTACTGTTTGATAAAAGTGACTCACTTTATCCTTTGAATTTAGCTCAACTTTTGTTTCATCAGAGAAGAGAACATTCTTCCAGTCCTCTATGGTAAAATTTTTGTAATAGTGAGCCCATTCAAGTCTATTGGCTTTGTTGGCTTTGCTTATTAGCGTCTTAAACCTTCGTGTACAAGATTTGTAGCCTTGATTGCAGCTCTCTGCCAGGTCTTACAGGAAACATTTTTTATCACTGTGTTTAAGTAAGGGAGATAATTTTAAAATTTAGGAGGCAACATCTGAATGAATTGCAGTTTATTTTCTCAATAAAATCTTTATTTAACACATTAATAAAACATAATTGTTCTTTGAATACAATGCAAAAAAATTTATAGGTTTCAAATTTTGCCATGTGCATCATTAAATTGATCAGGTTTGAATTTATTATATACAAATTGGCTTGATCTGTTCGGTCATGTAAATGTAAAATAACATTTAAATTGAGTTTACTTGCAAATAGAAACTTTACCTAAGCTCATATTTCAGCCTACCTTTAAAAAGGCATATTATGGTTGTTGTTGTTGTTGTCTGTGGCATGACAACCTGTTTGAGGGAGACTTTATGCTATATACCGTGTGTGTAAAAAAAAAAAAAAAAAAAATCTAGCTGTGGAAATAAACATCCTTCTTAAAAATCCAAATGTCCTTAATCAACAGGAAACACGTATCCTTCCCCATTAAGTTTTACTTTTAATTATGACAATTTCATTTGATGATATCAATTTGAATTGTGATAAAAAGTGAAACTAACATCAAAAACATAATAAAGTATTGATTTTTAAATCTTTCACTCCATTCAATATGTGGCACTTCATGGGAATCTTGCTGTTCATCTTGAAAATGGTCAGCATGTATGCTTCATAGAAAGTACTGCTCGAAATGTAGTTGAGAAATAGACCAGAAACCACTTTGACAGCTTTCTTCAAATTATGCCAACATTACCCGTTTGCCTAAACTCTGCTGTATGTTGAGGTTGTCATCTCGTACAATTGGGCACACTAAACATGCAGCAGGCACAAGCAAGGAGCACTAGTTGAGGACTGAGACGAAAATGCTGTCTTCAGAATTAGGACCGTTGTAGGTGTGTACTGTGCACCCTAATCAGCTGGAGTGTTTCTTTTTGTGTTTGTTGCTGCACGTTGTCAGAGATCCTACATCATTTACAGACCTGCAAAGATATAATGGAGAAGTCTGTATGACCTACAGAAAAACCTGCGCCAAACATGAACTACTGGAGGATGATGATCACTGGAACCAGATACTAGAGGAGGCAGCATTCAGCAGAGAACCATGTCAACCAAGTCATGTTGATGACCTGTTATATCTTGACAGTTATGAAATTATAAAGTTATTTTATTTATTAAATTTTTGAAGTACTTAAATTCTATTATTATTACTTAGGTAATTGTACACTAGTTTTATCTTAGCATAATCCAATTCCTCAATTAATCTTACTGTGTGTGTGTGTGTTGTACGTTTATATATTGGATCGTATTTCCTACATTTTTCAACTGATTTCAACAAAACTTCACAGGACTACGTAAAATTACCTGGCGGTGGTTCTGACAGTGCCAAAAATTGGAAAAATACAATTGTTTTTGAGTGAAATCAATTTGAAAACATGATTAAGAGGCATTAATGAAAGGGGGACAACTCATATCGAGTTATACTTATTATAAAACCCAGGTTGTTTGTTTGTGTGTGTGTCTGTGTGTGTGTGTTCATTTATATATGGGATCAGGTTTTCTACATTTTCAACCGATTTCAACAAAATTTCACTTTTTTTTTTGGCAGGTAGTGTTTCTTATTGTCTTGCACACTTTTTTTTCTTTATTTTTACATTCAGAAGGCTTTAAAAATTCCATTTACAAGACAATTGTTTATAATAAAATTCTATTCAATTGGTAGACTCATAATGATTGAAAACAATGTTTTTGTTTGAGTTTGGGTTTGACCAATTCGTAAAAAAAAAAAAAAAAAAACTAATTAAGACATGCATGTCCGTCAACCTTAAACAATAATCTTTGTCAATTTTATTTTTCAGTCTTTATGATGGTTGATACTTGATCTATCTCTTACTGTTACATCCCTAGGCAATGCCGGGTTCTACTGCTAGTATTATATGAAGAACAAATTGCTAACATGCATAACAGTTATAAAACGTTTCAGAATATTTTGTGACCCTGAAAAGAGATGTTTTGCTCTTCATTTACTTCTTCAACCATTCTCAGAAGAGAAATGAAACAGTTGCCTGGAGCCGAAAAAAAAACATTATATGAGCAGAATTTTCCTTTTAATGATAATCATGTATGAAACACCATACTTAAAAAAAAGTACATGTAGACATGCAAAAGTGGCTGCTGCTGTTTCATTATTGAAATAATAATTGTATGTATCTCTCATAATATAGAATGCTTTCATATATTATTTACTGCCAGCATTAATATATCATTTATGCCTTCTTACTTTACAGATATTTTGGCTGTACAAATCTGCATTGGTTATTATTCAGAATTTCATTGGAGGAAAAGACATTTCACTCTCCATGAAAACACTGACAAATATATGCTGCATGGTTCATGTGAAATTCAGGGATCTACAATGTCAAAAGCATGACAATAAACTTTACCAAGCAAGAAATAATATACTTTGAAAAGTGTGGTTGATATTTTCACAAAAACACATTTAATGTTATGTATGAATAAACAGGAAAGACAGGACATATTCATACAAAAGCTGCTAAACTGTTGTGAAGTTGGACATAATAGGCAAGATGGAAACATATGTTACAAAGAAACCATATTCTTGTGAAGTTTGTGGATCTGCATTTGCAATGAAGTCACATTTAGTGAGACATATGCGTACACACACTGGAGAGAAACCATATTCTTGTGAAATTTGTGGCTGTGCATTTTCATGGAAGTCAGATTTGGTCAAACATATGCGTACACACACTGGAGAGAAACCATATTCTTGTGAAATTTGTGGATTTGCATTCTCAGAGAAATCGCCTTTACTGAGACATATGCGTACACACACTGGAGAGAAACCATATTCTTGTATAGTTTGTGGAACTGCATTCACATGCAAGTCAAATATGGTCAGTCACATGCGAACACACACTGGCGAAAAACCATATTCTTGTGAAGATTGTGGATCTGCATTTTCACAGAAGTCTACTTTAGTGACACATATGCGTACACATACTGGAGAGAAACCATATTCTTGTGAAATTTGTAGATTTGCATTTTCAGAGAAATCACATTTAGTGAGACATAAGCGTACACATTCTGGGCAGAAACCATATTCTTGTGTATTTTGTGGATCTGCATTCTCATGCAAGTCAAATATGGTTAAACATATGCGTACACACACTGGAGAGAAACCATATTCTTGTGAAATTTGTGGATCTGCATTTTCAATGAAGGCACATTTAGTGAGACATATGCGTACACACTCTGGAAAGAAACCATATTCTTGTGAAGTTTGTGGATCTCCATTTTCAAAGAAATCAGATTTGGTCAATCACATCTGTACACACACTGTAGCAAAGCTTTAGTTTCTTGAAATTTGTGGATGTTCAGCCATTTTTGTATACACACTGTAGAGAAAAAAATATTCTCATGATGTTTTCTGATATGTATTTTCAGAGAAATTTTGTTGTGTCATGTGTATACACAATACACAGACTCTATTGTAGCTCACATTTAGTTTCTGAATCCGTAGATGTTTCCTGATATGAATTTTCAGAGAAATTCTAAAAATTCTTTTTTAGGGAATCATGTAAAAACATGTAGAAATGAAAAATGGTGGATATATATACCTTTCCTGAGAAGTCATATATGAATCTTATTCTTGTAAAAACTGTAATGCATTATTTTCAAATAATACAAAATACAACAGACTTGCAGCAATGCTTGTATGTGCACATCCTGCATCACAGTTGCATAAAAATCTTACACATTATCTTTTCCATCTGTGCATCACAGAAACGTAGTTACATGTTCCCATGAAAAGCAATACATTACACAGAACAAATGAAGGAAAAGACATTTCACTTTCCATGAAAACACAGACAAATATGTTACATGCTGTATGTGAAAGTCATGGATCTACATTTTCAAAAAAAAAAAATGAAATTATCTCAATGAAATTATACTTTGAAAAATAATGTACTTTGAAATGTGTGGAACACATTTAATGTTATCTATGAATAAACAGGAAAGATTGGCCATATTCATGTGACATCTGCTAAACTATTGTGAAGTTAGACATAAGACGCCAAATAGAAACACATATTACAAAAGAACTATGTACTTTTGAAGTTTGTGGATTTACATTTTTATGGAAGCCAGACTTGGTCAAACATATGCATACAAACACTAAAAATTTCATTTGAATTGAAAAATTCTCTGATTTTTTTAAATATTTTAAAACAGTGTCAAATTTTTAATTTCATTTTGGAAAATGTATCCATTCTCGTGGTACCTACAAAATGTAAACAAAAATTATCTGAGGCTTTTAAAAATACAATATTTTTTATCAATATTTGTTTTTAAGTTAGCAAATTTAAGGATTAATTAACTTGATTTCCTAAATGTATTGATTACTTCTTCTGTCTAAAACAATATAAATAGCCAGCGAGTTCAGAGAGCATTACTTATAAATATTTTATCCAAGCCTTGTCTTCAGAATTGCATGAAAATAATTAAAAGATATCAACAATTACTTTTTCTGTATGTCTCCATAAACTGTGCATTTACCCTGTAGCCCTTTATCTCAAATAAAAGAAAAGGAATTTTTTATATAAGTCTACAAAAATGGGATGAACACTCCAAACCAAAATTAAGAAGAATACACTTGATATTGAAAAGAGAGGTGGGAATATTCTCCCCAAACCCCAAGAAAAAAAATAGTTCCTCAGATTTTTTAACAAAATAACCCATTCACTCAAATATTCATTCATTACAGAATATGTCCTGACAATTTGTTTTGAACCGGCAAATATTTTAAAGCAGTATCAATTTTTTTTTTTTTTGTGAAAAAATTAGTAGAATAAGTAATTTTATTTATACCTAAGTAAGATATTGAACACAAATGGAATTGGAACTTGGCTATCCAATTAATGATTCTGAGCCATTATCCATTACACCACCTGCACATCCAAGCTTACATCACCTGATATTATTCTCAAGTAGTCACCCATCTAGAGACTTAACCAAGTCTGGGTCAAAATAAATAAGTAGAAAAAAGTAGACTGCATGTGTCATATTTATTAATGAATGAATTGTATAAAGAATTGGTTATTTTATTAGAAAACATTGTGGCGTGTCTCTTTCACTCCAACTTTTTCATATCTCATGTATACTTTATGGTGTTTACAAAATTTTCTTACAATTATATAAAGAAAAATCCTTGAAGGTTGAATAAGAAAAGGTTATGTGATATCAAATAATGAGGATTATATTTGAACAACATTTATTGTTGGCATCTTATACAGAGATGTTGCAGAATGGATGGAATGTTCATTTCACTGGCTGGTAGTCAGGCATAAGAGTAAAGTCGGGAGTTAACCTAAATCTTGGGTGTCCTTGGTGTGAGGTTACAGGGTGTGGTTGGTGCATGGTGGTTGCTTGTTGTCATGGTGGTGGGTCATTTTCTTTGGTTGATCGGCTTCATCTATGGAATGGGGGTGTTGTCAGATGGGTTTGGTTGGTGGCTCTGTTCTGTTGAATGGGGCTGTGGTGATGACTGCAAGGGAATGCCTCGTACATTATAGCTGGGTGGAGTTGAGGCTGGATAGTTGGCTGCTCATGGCTGGTCAAGATGTTATCATGCCGTTAGCAGTGGTGGCAGCGACAGCAGCAAAGCCCTATGTGACACCTGATGGGTGTGCCAGGCCACAACTGCTCTACTTGTTCTCTGCTTTTAAATGGGTCTGTTGGTCTGAGAGGCATCTCTTTTTTCTGGTTTTGTAGAACAAATGTGATGTGTGGAACCAAATGAAAAAGAAAGAGATCTAATTGCGATGGAGTATAACATTATCAAAAATAATGCAATCAAATTTGAATAATAAATTTTATAGACAATTGGTGATTGCATTTGATAAAACATGATTTTCTTTCAAAAGTGAAAAAAAAGTGAAAGTGAGAAAAAGCTGCACTTAACATTTGTTGCTGTTAGTAAGAAAATTTCTTTTTAATCAATGAAGACACATTTGCGAAATCAAAAAATGTAAAGTTTAATACCATTTTTGAGTGTGGACCTTTTTAAAATGAATTTTAATGTTTTCATTTTAGCAATGCAACTGTTAAGGTTATTTTTGTATGGATGTTCAAAAGGGAAACAATTCTGAATTACTGTCCTATGTTGCACTATTGAAAGAATATAACTATTTAATAACCCATAAATTTTATTCTATTTACGATATTTATTTTATATTATTTTATATCTTTACTTATTAATAATAATAATGTCCCTATAAGCTGATATGGTAAAATATTCAGCCAAGAATTTCAAGCAGTATTTTATATAGACATGGAACTTGCAAAGTGTTTATTCAATCATTAGTTTGAGAATTATGATACATCTGAAAATTAAAATAGGAAAACCATGAAATTTTCATGGGTACGACCAACACCAAATTTATTTAAAATTTTAATATTTACCATTTTTGGCATATTACGTTGCCTTAAAGGAATCAAATCAAATAAATGCAAAAATATAAAAACATTTTTTTTATCTATAATAAAATACTTTATATAGTCTCCCGTGTTCATTTTACTTGTGATGAATTCAGCTGATAATGTAATTTTTAAGTAACTTACAAATATATGAAGCCATTCTGATAATTTTTTTTTTTTTTAATTAACTGAATAATAAGAAAGGAATTTTTGAAAGTTAAGGGCAAGAAATCTGTGGATTTTTAAATACGAGGAACCACATCTTGTCTAACACCGCCACATTGCGTTCGTCTGTTATTATCAAGCGAAATATTGTCTGAAAAACAAAAGTAATTTCGTGTTTTTTCATTTCTTAATTCTTTCCTTGTCAAATTCGTTACAACTTCGACATTATTATATCAACTGAACGAATAATACAAAACTTGGGTCGTCGGTTGAAGGAGGAGAAATCTCAAGGAAATCATTTGAAAACAAACAAATCAGACGATTTTTTTTTCTCATCTGAAACGTAAGTAAAGGAATAATGATAATTTTGAATGAAGAAGAATTCCTTACTTAACTGATTTCTTTCACTGTTAGTTTTTTTTTTTATCTCATTATGATTTGAACCAAATTGATGCTGCCCTATTTACCACATAATTTAGTCATTTCGGGTATAATCAATTTTATTTTATTTTTCATATTCACACTTTGGACTTTAAAAAAAAAACGACTATTTTGCCATATATTGTTCAAGTTTACGGGGAACAAACATCAGGAATTTATTTTTGAATGCTAAGAAATGCGATCGTCTCAGAAACTCTACTAAAGAAGTGATTATTACATTTTTTTTTTTTTAGTTAAAAACTTCCATGTTACTATTTTTAGGTACTCCACTGAATTTTCGATACTTACGGTTTAAAATTCTTGAAGATTTCATTTTAGCTTTAACTGAAAGATAAATGATTAAATTTACTTGTAGGCTTGTCTAACATTTCACAAAAAAAAAAAAAAAAAAAAAAACATAGCATGATGAAAATTACCCCAAACTTAATAAAAACAAATTTTTATCGTGAAAAATTTTATTAGCAAAGTATTTTTTTAATTATTTTTTAAATTTTTCATTCTTTTCAAGCAAGTTTGAAATTTAGGTTGGAAATATTTTTTTTAGCTGCTTAATTTAGCATTAGTTTTCTTTTTAGCGCCTTTGTCAGTTGAAAAACATTATTTAATTTGGAAATTCTTGCAAAAATCGAATAATTGTCGGATTTTACTGAAATTTTAAGAACTTATATAAAAATAAATGAAATTATTTTAGAAATGTTTGTCTTTTAATAAAAAATATTTTTTTAGATTTTTTATACTCCTCTTACCTAATTTTATGAAAACTTGAAAACTCGAAGCTGAGTCCTCATTTTTTTTAGTTAATTGATGTGCGCTATTACCCAAACTTTTAACTCAATTGAAAAAATACAAAACCCAATAAAATTAAGACATTATTTAATTAAAAAAAAAGCTAATGGCTTTTCTGAATAAGGACTTTTGATCTGAAGTCAAAATATTTTTTTCGATGAAAAATGAATTTTTACAAGAATTGTTTTCTTTTCTCAGTTTTAAATACATAAATAATGTGATAAAAATTGTTAAATATTTTAAAATTAAGTTTGTTACCGTGAGTCATTGGAAATGCTCTTATTATTTTATCTACTTTCTCCAGATCATAAATTTGTAGATCTTTTTAGCATGTTGTAAATTGTATCGTTTTGACTAATCAGAAGATCCGCAGTAATTAAGAAATGTAATTTTGTGTTTATAATAGGGCTGTAATTATAAAGTATTGAGGAACAAACAGTATACAATTAAGTTGCGTTATTTGAGTTCAGCATTGTTCTCCGCTGTTAAGGCCTTTACTTTTGTGAAACACATGTGGTGAAGTTAATTTGATTTTTCAATTTCAACTGAGAAAGGTACCTACAAGTATCAGTATCATATAAAATTTATATGATCTTATTTTTATATTAATCTCAGTTAGGACATTTTTCCATAAATGAAATATCAAAATTAACAATAAAATGAATGGAAATACAAAGAACACAGTAAAATGTAATAAATGTACATAAAATTATAGTATTTTATGTACACTTATGATAAAATTTCATAAGAAAGGTACCTATAAATTAATTAGATACCTTTCTTATGATATTTAATCTCACTCTTAACGGTCTTATTTTTTAATTTCTTTATAATATATTTTCCATAAAGCATCGTAAACGTAAAGGTGAAAGCTAAGTACAAAAAACAAAAAATTAGAGCACTGAAAGTTTTCCTTAAATATAACGAGGTAAATAATTTGTTCATATAAATCTAAATAACTTCTCTCCATCCATAGAAATAATTATCCTCCCGTAAGTTATCTAAATGTCATGAAAATATCTTTTGTCACCTGTCAAGTGACACGAAAGGTTATGACCTGCTTTGTTTTATTTTCAAATTACATTTTTTCAGCATAGAAGCCTAAGTTAAGCTTGGTTCAAAATATTTAAATAAACATTATAATTTCTGATTTTATTAAAATAAGTTTTGAAAAAATGATAATTGATTTTTAAAAGAATTTCAAAGTGAGATTTTCATTTTCTTTTATAAAATGGAAAAAAAGGGTTGCCAATTTTGATGACTCAAAAAATAACAAAAGATTTTTAATGAAAATTTCATACATGCTAGGATATAAAATATATGTAAAAAATGCCCCAAAAATACTTTGATCTTTTCTCTTAATAATAACATGAACATTTAGATGATAACATTTTGGTTTTATCAAGTTTGGCGTCTTTTTCATCATACTATACTCTTTTTTAGCGATTTCATGGAGTGACCTAGTTATATGGGTTAATAAATTGGCTAGTTTTATTATTCAGTTGAGTGTTTCAAATGATGTACATATATCAAACTATTTTTTCTACTTTTAGCTTTAATTCTTTCATCTTTTTTAATTAGAATAATTTGAAGATATGCATCAGAAATAGAAGGAAAAATTGCAACCAAAATGCAATGCAATGTAATTTATTTCAACTTTTTTTTTTTTTACTGTAAGTAAAAATAGAAACTTACTTTTTCATAAGATTTTTGTGAAGAGTTGTCCAGTTGACTGTGTGTTGTCACAATTGAGTAGTGAGTTTGGTCCAGAACAAAAAAATCCTGTCCTAAGCCTGATACAAAATTCGACATTAAATAACCCTACAAAACAAGTCAGGTTTTTTTTTGTTAACACATTTGTTAAACTTGGATAAATTATCTTTTGATTTTTTTATACTGCAAAAGTTTATATATATATATATATATATATATATATATATATATATATATATATACACATTTAAAACTGTTTGGCTATACATACATGTATATCTCAGAGCCTTTACTAGATTTCTTTTAATCAGGAATGAATTTTATTCTTTAAAACTAAGTATTGCAAAGAAGATTTTATATAATTTCAAAAACTTACTTTGATTAATAATAAAATAGGATTCTAATTATTTTAAATGTGACTTGAAAGACAGCAAAGTATTTTTCTTATTGGAAATATTAAATTTATTTTACTAGCTTAGAAGTAAAGCTAAAAGATAAGCTTCGAGAATGATTTTTTAATTTTTTTTTAAAGGCATTTAGAATCTTAAGTATCAATTTTTTGAGAGGTCCCTAAATAATATATTCAGCAACTTTATATTATGATACAAAAACTTTCACACATACCACCTAAATTAAAATGGACACACTCAAAATTTAAAAGGTCAGAGGGGATGCAGACCTGAAAACAATATTGCCACAAAATTTTACAATAACAAACAATTCACTAATGAATAAGGCCTGAAAATTCTATTGAATCTAAAAATTTTTGATTTTTGGAATATATTTTAAAATGAGGAGTAGCGATTTTGTACTTTTGTTTCTGGAAAAAAACTTCCATTTGGTGCTATTTATCATGTATACATATAAAAGTGCTTGTTTGTTGATTCATGTATATTTTTGAGTAATTACTGGATTTCTTTTAATCTAACATTATTTCCTATTACTCTGAACTAAGTATCTCAACATTAACACGAACATATCTTTTGATATGATTCTTCTTTCTTTGATAATACAGTGCCGTTCGATAAAAGTGACTCACTTTATCCTTTGAATTTAGCTCAACTTTCGTTTCATCGGAGAAGAGAACATTCTTCCAGTTTTCTATGGTGAAATTTTTGTAATAATGAGCCCATTCAAGTCTCTTGGCTTTGTTGGCTTTGCTTATTAGCGACTTAAACCTTCGTGTACAAGATTTGTAGCCTTGTTCTCACAGCCATCAATGGACTGTTGAAGAGGCAAGACTAACACCTTGCTCTTTGCTTAGACTGGCTGCAATTTCTTGGCTAGTTATAGTTCTCTTTTTTGCAACTTCTCTCTTGATTACCCTGCCAGTTCTATCATCAATCTTTTTCTTTTGTCCCCTTGTTTCCTTCCTTGGAGCAGGAGTGGCATCATAAAATATTATAAAAATTTTTTTTAAGTATTCAGAATCCAATAAATCTTTTAACAGTGGAGTCCACTTCATGATTTTGTTTCAATGTATCGTGAATTATAAAGTCATGAAATTAATTTAATTTAATTAATTTAATTTTTTATTGTTTTTTACAAATAAGAAATTACTTTACTATTTTTGTTTGGTATAAAATTTCCCCCTGTTGATATCACATATGAATCTGATAAATCCTTATCTTTTGGAAATAAAAAAATGCATTCACTTTTGGTCCATTTTATAATTTTCTTTGCATTTTGGGAAAGCACAACTGTACAGCATTATTTTTTTTTTTTTGCAAATTATTTCAGTGAAGATATTTACAAAACAAATAAAAGATCAAGGTAAGTTTAGAAAACTGAAACCATCACAAAACTAATGAAAGTATTTCTCTGAATTTATACTATATATAGTGAAGTCAGCACATAAGCCCCACACATTGAATAAGGCCTTTTATTGAGGTTTTGTTGGGTTTTTCATACATGATATCCTCCTTAAAAAGTCAGGTATTAAGGAGTCTGTCCCCTTATGGAGAAAAAAAAAAAACTCCTAAAATGTTGGTATTTAGCTGTGAGCAACTTGTTCCTTTCCTTTTCGTTTTTTTACCTGGCGGATGTCTTAACTGGCTTTGCAAATCAT
The DNA here is from genome assembly GCA_903632075.3 of Acanthosepion pharaonis. NCBI lineage: Eukaryota > Metazoa > Mollusca > Cephalopoda > Sepiida > Sepiidae > Acanthosepion > Acanthosepion pharaonis. The sequence continues at coordinate 1,851,711 of CAHIKZ030005432.1, read as the reverse complement.
CTGTTCAACATTTGAAAGCATATTTTATTTTTTCATTCCTTTTCACTAAATATTTTTAATTTATGTCTTTAGTGTAAGTCATATTTCAATTTATTAGTTTTTCTTTTAGTTTGAATTCAGAATAAATAATTGAAATGAAACCAATGCTTCTAAAAATGAAATATTTCTTCTTTATTTAATTTCCATTTGAAGTTCTTACTTTTTTTTATATAAAACTGTCATTTTGAAACTTCCGTTCAAAATTTGACTTTTACTTTTAACTCCCCTTTCATAAAATAGTTTTTATTTTTATTTTGTTTAGTTTATTCTTTTTTGTGAGAGTTTTATATTTAGTGAAATTAAACTGTTTGAAAGGCAACCTTTTTTAATTTTAAACCTAATGTTTAATTTCATTATTTTACTTTTTTTCATTTCCATTTTTAATTTTCTCATTTTATAATTGTGCATATCTTTTTCAACATCATCACTTTCGTATTGAAGAAGAATATATGCTCAACCTGACAAAATTGACTGAATAATGTTATTTGAAATGTTAAATCAAACTGCCATTTTAGACAAAAAGTGATCACAACAAATTTTCTATATTTTTATTGCATAATTTTGTTTTTACTGAAATGACTTTGTCAGAGATTTTTCTTTATATAACTGTCAAGAAATTTTAAAAATACCTACCAAAATTAATATGTACACACAAGATATCAAAAGGGGAAACAGACACCATAAAAATATTTCCACAAAGTTTTCTAATAACCTATTCAGTATAGAATTAATAAGTACTGAATAAGTACTGAAAATTCTATTTGAATAACATAATTCAATGATTTTTTTTTTACCAATGTTTAAATATAGGGTAGCAATTTGTGTCATTTCCAAAATGTTTTGGTGATACCAGAACAGTTTCAGTTTGTCCATGAAAATTCATTTTTTTCAGATATCATAAGACATATTTTTACTTGATCTCTTTTTAATGAATAATAAATTGTTACAAGAATTATAATTTTGTAGTGGTCAAGTGATATTATTGAATTAAAGCTATATATATATATATATATATATATAGCCATTTCTGTCTGTTTGAATCAAGTTGCAGCCTAAACCCATGAGCCAATATTGATGAAACTTTGCATACCTGTTAAACTAACATCCAGTTTGTTAATAGGCTCATTCTTTCTTTTATAAAAATCTATATTGGATGACTAGGGCCCTTAGATTGCAGTTCTCTGCCAGGTCTTACATGAAACATTTTTTATCACTGTGTAAGGGAGATAATTTTAAAATTTAGGGGACAACATCTGAATGAATTGCAGTTTATTTTCTAAATAAAATCTTTATTTAACACTTTAATTCAACATAATTGTTCTTTGAATACAATGCAAAAAATTTATGTTTCAAATTTTGCCATGTGCATCATTAAATTCATCAGGTTTGAATTTATTATATACAAATTGGCTTGATCTGTTCAGTCATGTAAATGTAAAATAACATTTAAATTGAGTTTACTTGCAAATAGAAACTTTACCTAAGCTCATATTTCAGCCTACCTTTAAAAAGGCATATCATCGTTGTTGTTATCTGTGGCATGACAACCTGTTTGAAGGAGACTTTATGCTATATACCGTGTGTGTAAAAAAAAAAAAAAAAAAAAAAAATCTAGCCGTGGAAATAGACATCCTTCTTAAAAATCCAAATGTCCTTAATCAACAGGAAACACGTACCCTTCCCCATTAAGTTTTACTTTTAATTATGACAATTTAATTTGATGATATCAATTTGAATAGTGATAAAAAGTGAAACTAACATCAAAAATTTAATAAAGTATTGATTTTTAAATCTTTCACTCCATTCAATATGTGGCACTTCATGGGAATCTAGCTATTCATCTTGAAAATGGTCAGCATGTATGCTTCATAGAAAGTACTGCTCGAAATGTAGTTGAGAAATAGACCAGAAACCACTTTGACAGCTTTCTTCAAATTATGCCAACATTACCCGTTTGCCCAAACTCTGCTGTATGTTGAGGTTGTCATCTCGTACAATTGGGCACACTAAACATGCAGCAGGCACAAGCAAGAAGCACTAGTTGAGGACTGAGAAGAAAATGCTGTCTTTAGAATTAGAACCGTTGTAGGTGTGTACTGTGCACCCTAATCAGCTGGAGTGTTTCTTTTTGTGTTTGTTGCTGCACGTTGTCAGAGATCCTACATCATTTACAGACCTGCAAAGATATAATGAAGAAGTCTGTATGACCTACAGAAAAACCTGCGCCAAACATGAACTACTGGAGGATGATGATCACTGGAACCAGATACTAGAGGAGGCAGCATTCAGCAGAGAACCAAGTCATGTTGATGACCTGTTATATCTTGACAGTTATGAAATTATAAAGTTATTTTATTTATTAAATTTTTGAAGTACTTAAGTTCTATTATTATTACTTAGGTAATTGTATACTAATTTTATCTTAGCATAATCCAATTCCTCAATTAATCTTACTGTGTGTGTGTGTGTGTGTGTGTGTGTGTCTGTACGTTTATATATGGGATCATATTTCCTACATTTTTCAACTGATTTCAGCAAAACTTCACAGGACTACATAAAATTACCTAGCGGTTGTTCTGACAGTGCCAAAAAATTGGAAAATACAATTGTTTTTGCACAAAATCAATTTGAAAACATGATTAAGAGGCATTAATGAAAGGGGGACAACTCATATCGAGTTATACTTATTATAAAACCCAGGTTGTTTGTGTGTGTGTCTGTGTGTGTGTGTGTGTTCATTTATATATGTGATCGGATTTCCTACATTTTTCAACCGATTTCAACAAAACTTCATTTTTTTTTTTTTTTTTTTTTTTTTTTTTTTAGTGTTTCTTATTGTTTTGCACACTTTTTTTTCTTTATTTTTACATTCAGAATGCTTTAAAAATTCCATTTACAAGGCAATTGTTTATAAGAAAATTCTATTCAATTAGTAGACTCATAACGATTGAAAACAATGTTTTTGTTTGAGTTTGGGTTTGACCAATTCGTCAAAAAAAAAAAAAAAACTAATTAAAACATGCGTGTCCGTCAACCTTAAACAATAATCTTTGTCAATTTTATTTTTCAGTCTTTATGATGGTTGATATTGATCTATCTCTTACTGTTACATCCCTGGGTAATGCCGGGTTCTACTGCTAGTATTATATGAAGAACAAATTGCTAACATGCATAACAGTTATAAAATGTTTCAGAATATTTTGTGGCCCAGAAAAGAGACGTTTTTCTCTTCATTTGCTTCTTCAACCGTCCTCAGAAGAGAAATGAAACAATTGTCTGCAGCCGAAAAGGTTTATATGAGCAGAATTTTCCTTTTAATGATAATCATGTATGAAACACCATACTTAAAAAAAAGTACATGTAGACATGCAAAAGAAACATTTTTAGTTATTTCAAAAATTTTTGCGTGTGATGATTTGTAATAAGCTTTTCAATTTTTAAATATAGTCTTCACTTAATAACTTAATAATCTAACTTTGACAATTTATGGAAGAATTTTAACTCATTTTTGGATCTTAAAAAAAATGAAAACAATTCTAGTAAAAAAAAAAAATTCATTTTACCCAAAAAAATTTTTCTTCCAATTGTAATGTACTTAATATATATTATTTGTAAATGCAATTAAAAGCTTATCAAATGAAATAATTAAATAGTTTTATTGCAGTTTTTATTTTAGGATTTTTATCAGATTTTAGGGAATTTGATAAAAGTTTGAAAACAAATTGGTGATTTACATTCTCCAAGGTGTCCTGCTTGTAACTAATAAAAAACATTTGGCTGATGATTTTAATTTCTACAGATTTCATTAAATTAAGTAAGTGGGGCCTTAAAAAGTGTAAAAAATATTTTTCCCAAGATTTTATAAAAACAAATGTTTCAAAAATTTGTGAATAAGTCCTGAAAGTTTCATTAATATCTGACAATTATTTGATTATTTTTGCAAGAATTTCCAAATGAATGTGTTATTTTACATAAAATGTTCAACACCAGCTCTGTTACATTGTTGGTTTTTCCTCTTGAAAATGACAAACATTTTGACGATAAAACTTTGTTTATATTAAGTTTGGGACCTTTTTCATCATGTTGTGCTGCTTATAGCAAAAAAGTGGAAGTACCTAAAATAAAGGATTTGATTTGTAATTTCAACCTATGTCCCCTGAATAAGACCGGAGCATACAATGGCAAAAACATTGTGAATATAGCAATAAAGATGAGGACAACAGTCCAAACAATGTAAATTGTATAAATAGCTACAATGCCTTATCTCGGAAATATAGACAGATCCTGTAGAAGTCCAGCGAGTACAACGGCTGAAATGTTGTGAATATAGACAGATAATATCTACTATTTTTACAGTAGTAATGTATTTCCTTCATTTCCCTATCAACCAACCATTTCGGCATTAATGACCTATAGTGCTTGAAATTGAAGTAAAATAACAAATCAATTTTCTCTTTGGATTACTTTCGCTCATTCTTGTTAATATCAATGTTTTCATCAATTTTTCATTTTCTACTTAATTTGCACACTTTACTATTCTTAAAACATTTTTCTCATATAATTAAATCCAGTTGACAATAGCACATTAATTCTTGAATTTATTTCATTATTACTGTGTTTTTTTTTTTTCAGTTAACTATTAGTTTAATAATTAGAAAATGATATTGAAAAAATATTTTCATCTGCTTGGCACTGACGAAAATGTTCTGTCCTTGCTCAGCAGAGATGGCTCCAGCAGATAATCTTGCATCAGATGATGCCAACTATAGACATGCTCATGTTGTCAGACATTTGTCCAAAATGATGCCAATATGGACATGATCATGTTGTCTGTGACATTTGTCCAAACTGAAGTATGAAAAACTTAAAAATCAAAACATATTTTTCAAGTTCCATATTTATATTGTTTCTGTATTGACAATGTTCTGATTTTAATCGCATACAAGATATGATGTGATGTTGAAGCAATCTTATTTCACTGCAAAATGTTTGATCTTCAATGGCTGCAGCTGCTGCTGCATTATAAAAATAATAATTACATGTATCTCTCATAATAGATACTGCTTTCATATATTATTCATTGTCACTATTAATATATCATTTATGCCTTTTTTGTTTACAGATGGCTTGGCTGTATAAATACCACAGAGGTTATTACTGAGAATTTCCATGAAGGAAAAATCATTTCATCCTCCCTGAAAACAGAAAATATATGATACATGTTTCATATGAAAGTCATGGATTACATTGTCAAAAGTATGACAATGAACTTTACCTGGCAAGAAATAATGAACTTTGAAATGTATGGTTTATCTTTATACAAAATACATTTGGTATTATGTATGAATAAACAGGAAAATTAGGTCATATTAATATGACATCTGCTAAACTGATGTGAAGTTGGACATAGTGGGCCAGATGGAAATAGAAATTACGAAGAAACCATATTACTGTGAAGTTTGTGGATATACATTTTCACGGAGGCCAGATTTGGTTAATCATATGCGTACACACACTGGCGAGAAACCATATTCTTGTGAAGTTTGTGGAAATGCATTTTCACACAAGACCACTTTGGTGAGACATATGCATACACACACTGGAGAGAAACCATATTCTTGTGAAGTTTGTGGAACTGCATTTTCACGGAAGGCAGATTTAGTCAAACATATGCGTACACACACTGGAGAGAAACCATATTCTTGTGAAGTTTGTGGATCTGCATTTTCACGGAAGCCAGATTTGGGAAATCATATGCGTACACACACTGGAGAGAAACCATACTCTTGTGAAGTTTGTGGATCTGTATTTTCACGTAAGTCAAATTTAGTGAGACATATGCGTACACACACTGGAGAGAAACCTAATTCTTGTGATGTTTGTGGATCTGCATTTTCACGCAAGTCACATTTAGTGAGACATATGAGTACACACACTGGGGAAAAACTATAATTTTGTGAATCTCTATTTTCATGAAAGTGATGTTAAATCATTTCTGTATACCCACTGGAGAGAAATAATATTCCGGTGATGTTTGCTGTTATGTATTTTCAGACAAATCAGTTTTGCTGCATCATGTGAATACACAGTGCACACAAACCCTATATTAGCGCACACTTAGTTTCTGAGTCAATAGAAAATTCTTTTTAGTGCATCTTGTGAAAACTTGTTAAAATGAAAAAGATCATTCCTGAGAGTTTTGTGGATGTACATTTTCTGAAAAGTCATATTTTGTGTGCAATCTGAATCATATTCTTGTAAGAACTGTAATGCATTATTTTCAAGTACTGTAAAATGCAATAAACATGCAGTGATGCTTATAGATGCACATCCTATATCACAGGTTCATAAAAATCTTAATGCAATAAATTCCCTATCTGTGCATCCTAGGGATGCATCAAAGGTTTCTCATGAAAAGCAATACAGTGCACAGAATAACCCATAACAGTTATGACATAGTATGAACCAACAACAAATTCCTTTAACTAAGTGAATATCATCGATTTAGTTTCAAATGCAACTTATATATTCTTTCTGTACCAAATCCAAATCATTTGTCAGCTTGACAAGATATTGAGAGTAATTAATACAGATATTTTATTTTTTAAACATTTTGTTTATTTTATTAACCTTTCAATAAACACTTCACAAATCATTTGATGTTATTCTTTCAAATACTTTTTACTAATTTTTTCTTTTCCAACATACAAATGGCTAAGCTTTTCAGATGAAAACTTCATGTACTGTGATATTTGTACTAAATATAACAAAAAAACACAGATGTGAATATATTTTCTGACAAATGAAAGAGCTAGAAAATATAAAAAAGGAATTGACCACCCTTGTCCTGACCATGGTGCTATAAAGAGGGTGGATAATGCTAACAAATTTTCAGACCTTTTTTTTCTAAAAACCAGCTCCCAAACGTTTGATTCTTATTAGAGAAAAGAATGTATTTTTGATGAATGAGAGGATCAGGATAGTATAGCAATTTTGGAGGGAAAAATGCTTGATATTTCTGAACTTTCTCATCTCGATAAATACAGAGATTATGTGCTTCTTTAACAGTGAGTGTTGGATATCATCTGTGATAACATCAGGTTGGCAACAGTAACACCAGTCCTCTTTGAAACCTGTTTCAAGGAAGAAATGTATATGCTGGCCTCTAAAGACAGAATGTCTGCCTTCTACTAAAACTACTTGAGATCTGCTTCTTAAAACCATAAAACTTCTGTTGTCAACCTATGAACTCACTCAACTAAAACTACAGATCTTCTGTTTTCACCTCAACAAGAGCTCTGAAGAAATTTATGTGAGTGTTAACTTCTTAAGAACAATTTCCTTGCTTAAGAACTTTTAGATACTCAGAAAAATATTTTGAGTAAGCCTTTACATGAACACTTTTTCTACCTTTTAAGTTAGTGGAGTTTTCTTCTCCCTTTCTGTCATATTTTGCTTATATCGCTTTACCTTTTTTTTTTTCTGTGCATGTATATAAACATTTTATTCTTCTATTGTACACACCGAGCAGGAGTTTGAGTCCTTATTCTTTTGCTTAAAAGAGAGAATTCTTTCAAGCCATTGTTGCTTTTATTGATTTTGTCACCTTAAACCTTTAATGTGGGAAAGGCAGGACAAATTTCCCACAAAGGCCATACACTGGAGAGAAACCATATTCTTGTGAAGTTTGTGGATCTGCATTTTCATGGAAGGCAGATTTGGTCTATCATATGCATACATACACTGGAGAGAAGCCATATTCTTGTGAAGTTTGTGGATCTGAATTTTCACACAAGACCACTTTGGTGAGACATTTGCCCTGGGATAAGATTTTTAATCTTTTAGCTGGTAACACTTCATTTTTAATGCTTTGACACAGCAAATTCATTCTGAAAGGAAATTCTCACTCATCTGATTTATTTATTTTATTTCATGTGTTACATTTGGATTATCGTGAATATACTGTAAAATGTCAAAATTGAATTTTATTGAAATCTATTTTGTTGCCATTAATAATTTTATTGAACTACTGTATTTCTCAGTGTTTTAATGTGCTAAACTACTGTTATAATTTTGTAATTTCTGTTGGATTGAAATTTATTAGAATATAGCACATAATTTTTTACAAACATTTTTTGTAAATACCGCAATATATTTATAAGAAATATTATTTGAAAGTTTAAAAATTGTGCTTATTCAGCTAACCATCTGCCGTATATTAAATTCATTCAATCTTGTTCCAACTTCACTAATGACTATTTTAATTTCTCACATCTGCTATCCTGTTTGATATATTCAGATAAACTTTGATATAATAATTTTGTATAAACATTTTTCTGTACAATAACATGTCTTGAATAAAAATTGTTTTAATAAAACACTTTTGAACCTTTTTCCAAAATATCTTTTTGTATTTCAGCTGCATTCAAAAAATTGCTATTTTTCATAATCTCAGAAGATATAAAATCATCAAGAGTATTCTTGATTATTTGGAATATATATATATCGAAGTTACATGTGTAGTGAATATTGAAAATTCTAAAAATAGCTGACTAACCAGTTTTGATTTTATTTTACTACTGTTTTAATTTCTTAAGCAAAATTTGCTAGTTATATTCTGAGAAACTTTAATAATCTTTTATTTAGGTTTCTATTCATATTAACAGAGGATGTATGCTGGAGTAATGGATAGTGGCTTGGATTGAGAAATCTGAGAGCCAACTTCAAATTCCAGTCAAATCCATTACAGACTGAGTTCTATAGCCTTTGATGTCAACTGGTCTACTGCAGAAAGAAATGGCGACATACTGTGGGAAAAAATCTGCCTTGTCAGTCATGTATGGAAAGATCGCCTAAGTGTGTATCATGCAGGGTACATAAGTGACTGATTCATATTAACAACATGGTTGATTCAAGAAATATTATTTTTCCTTGTTACAAATAATATATTTAAGAAATATTGTTTGAAAATTGAAAAAAATTACGCTTTTTCAACTAACCAGCTGCTGTATTTTAAAATCATTTCACTCTTGTTTCAACTTTATTAACAATAATTTGAATTTCTCACATCTATTCTGCTTAATATATTCAGATAGATATTGATATAATAATTTTGTATGAACATTTTTCTTCACAATAAAATGTGTCTGTTGAATAAAAATTGTTTTGAAGTTTTAAATGTTTCATCTGGAGTTGCATCTTCAAGCTTTTGAAAAAAATTACTGACTGTTTAAATATTGTTTAAAATCTGAAACTTTCATTTCTGTTTTATATATTCCGAGAAACTTTAATGGTCTTTCATTAAGGTGTCTATTCATATTAACAGCATGGTTGATGGAAGAAATACTATTTTACCTTGTTACAAATAATATGTTTTGTTGAAGTAACTATTGATAATTTGAAAATTACTCAGTTGTAATGTGCTACTGTTTCCAACTGCATTAAAAAAATTGGTTCTTTTCTTATAATCTCAGTATTTTTGATTATTTGGAATATATATTGAGGTTACATGCATAGTGAACACTGAAAATTTTAAAAAAAGCTGACTAACCACTGTCTTGATTTATAAAGCTTAAAATTCTTTTAATTCAAGGAAAATTTAATCTATAATTTTGTTAAAACTTTTTTGAGTGCTACTGTTGAGTATTATCTCAAAATGGTCAAACGGTGTTGTGTGACAGCCTGTCGAGGCAATTACAGTGAGCAAAATGAGGTCCAGGTGTTTCATCTTCCAAAAGTTCAAGATGAGAGAGAAAGATGGCTAAAGCTAATACCAAGAGATAACACGCTAACCACTCAACACTACTGTTTGTGAAAGACATTTTACACCTAGTTATGAAACTGTTCAGGAAAAAACATGGCCCCAAATCCTCCATCTATATTCAATAATTTGCCATCAAGTGTGATACCGAGTCCTTTTCCAAAACCAAGGACAACAAAAAAACTTCCATGTCTCTGCAAAGTGTGCAAAATGATGAGCTGCACATTTCTTAGAAAAAGATAGAATTGAGAATTTTAGAAATTTGTGTGCTGATACTGACCATCATAATTTTGTGCCAGCAGTTACCTGCTACAAATTGAACTATCAACAGTTCATCCAGTGTTCTCATTTTTTCACAGCAGTTATTCAAATATTCTTTATTCAAATTTTTGAAAACTTGACGTTTGAATGTTACCATGCAGGTATACACACAGACATTTCTTCCCAATTGAAAAACAGTGAATATGTTTCAACATTGGTTCAAATTGAGGAAGCAATTCATTACATAACTTGAAAATTGAACAAAAAAAAAAACAAAAAAAACCGGCTCTGAGACAACATAGCAAATTTATGTCACCACGAATAGTTGATAAAAATTTCAGAAATTCTTTATTTACATTATTTGGACTATTGCCCTCATCTTTGTCGCCATATTTATTACAACGTTTCGGCCGTTGTACGCTCCGGCCTTCTTCAGGTGGTTGGAATGTCGAACTGAACCCTTTATTTCGCTCACTGGGGTAGACTGTTCTAGTTTGATATTCCAACCACCTGAAGAAGGCCGGAGCGTACAACAGCCGAAACGTTGTAATAAATATGGCGACAAAGATGAGGACAATACTCTGAATAATAATGTAAATAATGTACATAATACCTCATCTCAGAAATATAGACAGATTCAGAAATTCTTATGTGGGAATTCGAATATTTTGTCACATCTCCTCAGCCTCCTTATAACAGAATTTGAGATGATTACAAATTAACCAGCTTGAAAACACTAGTCGATATGACATCAAAAATTTTGAAGGTAGATGATGTGAATTTTCTTGATGATGTGTTTAGCAAAATGTCAGATGAACAGAAAAAAATGTAATATCTTAGTTGATAAAGTTTATGTTAAATTGAGCTTACAATACAAATACTTGTTTGGCTTTGCCAAAGATTCTGAAGAGGCATGTCCCAGGTAACACTAAAAAAAGTGGTATACCCTGGAGAAAAAAGGTCCCCAAATTGATAAAAAAATTTTTAACGTGTAAATGTTTATGTTAAAATTAAACAGGGAAGACCAAAGTATTTTTTGAATATTTTTTCAGATTTTTTAGTCCTTCCTATAAATTTTTAAAATTTTATTAAAAAATCTCGTTTTTCTTGAATAAAAAAAAAAGAAACTAGTAAATTCGATTTATCGGCCGTTTCTGGCCGAATTTGTAAACAAAAAATTGAAAAAAAAATCAAAATTAGTTCAAAAATCAATTAAAATTCAATTACACCTTTTTTGTTATCTTAGGAAATTTAGAATGATTAAAGTATACTTAATGTAATTTGAAAGAAACATTACTTACTTTTTTAGCAGAAAATTTTTTAATAGAGATATTTCCAACCATGGTACTCGCGCGGGTGCGTGATTGAAGGGTGTTAACTGTTAATTGATAGCTGTCAATATATTGACAACTTACGTCAAGTGAATTTATCGTACGGTAGCGCAGAAGTGATGTAATTCGTTCTAATTTTAAGTGAACCTGGTTTGTAAATTTAAAAAAATTCACTTTCAAATCTTTTTAAACTTACATTTGAGGAAAAAATTTCTGAAGTAAAAAGAACTTGCTTCTATCAAAGAGAAACAAGTCTACCTCATGTGACATTATTTCAAAGCTGTGCATCCATACTTTCGTTGGAGACGATTTTATATACAATTTTGGAATATTAAAAAAATTATTTTAAAAATATCACTGGTTGTCAGATTTTAATAAGCTTTCAAATTTATGATCTTCAAATAGTAGAGAACAAAATGTCATTTCCATGAGGTTGCATAAAGAAACTTAATTTTAAAATATATTTTAAAATTTTGTGACTTGTCATTTGTGTATTTAAAATAGAAAAAAAAAAAAAAAAAATATTGTAAAATTCATTTTTCTTCAAAATTTTTTTTCAGATAAAATTACCTTAGTATATGTTATTCAGAAAAGTCATAAAAAGCTTTTTTAATTAAATATTGTCTTAGTTTTATTGGGTTTTGTATGTTTACCATTGAGGTAAAAGTTTGGACAATTCTATCCATTTTTTTACCAAAAAAAATCGATGATTTAGAATCTTCAGAGTCTTGTGCATTTAAAAAAAAAAATTCCGGTTGCAAAAATAAATTTTTGAAGTTTTCATAAAATTAAGTTCGGGGTGGGGGGTGTAACATATATAAAAAAAAATATTTATAGCATGACTTTCAAAAAGACAAACAATAATTTCATTCATTTGTGAATAAGTTCTGAAAATTTCATAAAAATCCAACAAGTACTTGATTTTTGCAAGATTTTCCAAATCAATGTGTATTTTCCAACTGAAAATAGTGAAAAAAAAAATAATGCTAATTATTACCTATTTTTTGACCTAAAAAAAAAAACAAGATTTTCAAACTAAATTTAAAAAATGCTGCAAATGAAAAAAAATCTTTTTAAAAATAATTAAAAAATACCTTGGTCTTCCCTCTTTAATTTTAACATAATCATTTACACGTTAAAATTTTTTTTTATCAATTTGGGGACCTTTTTCTCCAGGGTATACCACATTTTTAGCGTTACCTGGGACATGATGAAAAAAGGAACCAAACTTGATATTTTTTTATCGTCTAAATGTTTATGCTATTATTAAGAAAGACCAAGGTATTTTTTAAAATTTTTTTTTAAATACTTCCTAGTACGTCCAAAATTTTAGTTAAAAAATCTTTTTTAGCTATAAAATTTACATAAAATCGATCATGTCAACCATTTTTGACAACTTTGTAAACCGATACAGAAATCAAATGTTTACATGGTGGACCAAAGTTTTTGATTAAGACGATCCCAGTTGCCAAACTAAATTCGGAATTTTTGTTTGAGAATGTTAGAAATGTTGCTGATTTAGTCAATCATTTGAAAGGTCATGCAATTGCAGTTATTTGTGACAATAATTGGAATTAATCTATTTTCAAGAAATTTGATACTGTTGCAAATAAGCTTGAGTTACTAAAAAGGGTTTATATTTGATTTTCAATTATGTACATACATTTAAAAGTATTCACAATAACTGGATAACTGAGACCTGTTTCGAATTACTGTTTTATTCTGACAGTAAAGAAATGACAGCAGAATGAAAAATAGTGAAACATTTTGTGCATGAAAAAAATCAATTGGAAACTCATCCATTATTATAGGATGAGGATACAAGAGAAACAGTTACTTTCATTGAAGAAATTTTGGAAAATAGTAAAAGATGTTCATGGAAGTACCATGACAAATGATCGACTGAAAAGAGTGGTATCAGATTGAAATGATAGAAATTTGACATTTGTTCCAAATTTTGGAAGTATGGCAAAACAAATGAGAGGAAAGCAAAAAAAGAGAATAAAATCTTAGTGCATGGTCCGGTCAAACGTGTCCATGGCCAAGTAACACATGTTACAGAGCTCTGTACTGCATAGTCAATGTCCTGGTACAATATGGTCCATGGCCCGGTAACTCATGTCCCACAGCACAGTAGAATGTGGCCACAGCCCAGTAGTACATCATGCTGTACCGCATAGCACATGTTACACAGACTTGTACCACATAGTCAATGGCCTGGTACAAGATGGTCCTGGGAACTGTAACTCATGTTCCACAGCCCGGTAGCACATGGTACACAACACTGTACCATATGTTCAATAGCCCGGTACGATATGCTCCAGGCCAAGTTAATTCATGTTCCATGGTCCAGTTGCACAGCCCTGTAGCACATGGTCGATGTCTCGGTAGTATATGTTTCAGGGACTGTTAACTTATGGTCTACGGCCCAGTACAATGTGTCCTCAGTACAGTAGCACATAGTCAATGTCCCGGTACAATATAGTCCAGGGTCCGGTAATTCATGGTCCATGGCCCAGTAGCACATGGTACACAGACCTGTATAACATGTTCCATTGCCCCGTATAATATGCTCCAGGGCACGGTAACTTATGTTCCACAGCCTAGTAGCACATGGTACAGAGTCCGGTAAATCTTGGTGCATGGCCCAGTTGACATTAGCACATTTTACAGAGCTCAGTACCACATAGTCAATGTCCTAGTACAATATGATCCACGGCATGGTAACTCATAGTCAACGGCATGTGAGAACGTGTCCATGGTATTATAGAACATATCCACAACCCTGTAGCACATTGTGCAGTGCCCTCTATCACATGGTCAATGGCCCTGTATAATATGTTCAATAGCCCAGTAAATCATGGTCCACCCCCGGTAGATTGTGTGCAGGGTTCAGTAACACAGGGTCAATGGCCCAGCATAATACAGTCGAGAGCATAGTAAATCCTGCTCCATGCCATAGTAGAACATGTTCACAGCTCAGTACCACATGGTACAGTGTCCTGCACCAAATGGTTGATAGCCCATTATAAATATAGTCAAGTGTCCGGTAAATCATTGTCCATGATCCAGTAAAACATGTCCACCTCCAGGTAACACATAGTACAGATCCCTGTACAACATTTTTGATGACCTGGTACAATATGTTCCAGGGCACAGTAAATCATTTTCTATAGCCCGATAGAAAGTGTCCATAGTCAAGTAGCACATGGTAGGCGGATTTGTAGCACATGGTCCAGTAGCACATGGTACACAGCGATCTACCACCTGTTCAATGGTCTGGTAAAATATGCTCCAGGGCAAGGTAACTCATGTTCCATGGACAAGTAGAACATGTTAAACAGCCCTGTAGCACATGGTCAATGGTTCGGTACTATATGTTTCAGGGCTCATTAACTCATGGTCCACAGCCTGGTAAAATGTGTCCATGGCCCCAGTAGCACATAGTAGAGAGCTCTCTACCACGTGGTCAATGGCCCGGTACAATATGGTCTCGGGACCAGTAACTCATGGTCCACAGCCTGTTAGAATGTCTCCACGGTCCGGCAGCACATGTTACAGCATCATGTACCACATGGTCAATGGATCAGGGCTTGTTAATTCATGGTCCATGGCACAGTAAAACATGTCCATTGCCCAGTGGTACTTGGTATATAGCCCTGTACCTCATGTTCAATGGCCTGGTACAATATGCTCCAGGGAGCAGCAAGTTGTGTTCCATGGTCCAGTGTCACATGGTGCACAATCCTGTAGCACATGGTTGATGGTTCAGTAAAATATGTTTCATGGCCCATTAACACATGGTCCATGACCCGGTAGAATGTGTCCATTGCTCAGTAGCACATGGTAGAGAGCCATCTATCACATGGTCAATGGCTGGTATAATATGGTCCACTGCCCAATAACTCATGGTCCACAGCCCATTAGAAAGTGTCCACAGCCCAGCAGCAATGGTACAGAGCCCTCTAACACATGATCTATGGCCCACTACAATAGAATCCAAGGTCCGGTAACTCATGGTCAATGGCCAGGTAGAATGTGTCCATGACACGTTAGCACATAGTACACTGCCCTGTACCACATAGTTAATGGACCGGTACATTATGGTCTTACAGGCCGTTAGAATGTGTCCATGGCCAAGTAGCACAACGTATGCTGACCTGTACCATATGGTCAATGGCTCGGTTCAATTCAAAACCAATTTCTAGATTGTTAGTCTATTTGATTCTTTATAATTTACACTTGTATATCTGCTTTGAGATGACATTAGAAAAAGCTGTGTTTTGTGGGTGACAGTCTGTAAAAGACTATTGTTACTGACATGTGACCTTGAGGAAAACTCATAGATTACTCTTCGTAAATATACCTTATTTTTATTATTGCTTTACGAGCAAACATGAAACTATTGGGCTCGTCTATTAGCCCAATCTTACCTTCTTCGAGTAATGCACTATTCCAACTTTCATTCGTAAATCTAGCCCTCTGATTGGTTCATTTCTACCAATCAGGTCGGCCGCACGTTCACTTCGAAGTTTTGGCGCAAAATCGTTCTGGATCCACTCACGTGATCATGACCTCTTAAAAAGAACCCAAAGCACGTGTGACACGCAAATGCAGACCTGGGCAGATCAGCAGCAGACCATTTTTCGACGGCTCACTCAAGCTTAAAAATGTGACGACTACTATTTCCGTCTCGCGAATCGAGACGACAAATCTTTCATGTTCAATATCTTCTACGAACTTCTTCGTCATTCAAGAATCTCAAACTATACATTCTCTTTGATCATCTACGATAAATCAGTCCGTCCAGCAAACACAGAGAAACGCTAATCCACGTCACTTGCGATTATAATTTTCCCGCGCAAACGAAACCACAACTGACTCACTCACAAACTCGTCTCGAAGATTACTCTGTGAATACAAAGAACTTCTACCCGCAAGATTTTACTTTACTAAAGTGAATTATTAACACTCACTACAATTTAAGTAATTATCGAACATACTTAACTTAATATTTACAGTAAGGGTAATGACTCAATTCTAAAAACATAATAACGATATTCTAAACACTAATTACAATTTTCTTAAAGACTAGTGTAATACAAATACACAAACACAAAAAGGACATACAAAAAATTTCAGTTACTACTACGAACATACCAACACAATAACATCTTGTAAAATATTTTGTATATAATATTTTTATAAATGCATTTGTTTGTTTGAATTGCATGCATGTTTTATCTTTGTTTATATAAAGAATTATTGTTGTGGATGCAAGAGAAGATCACGCAACCTGACATAAAAAATTTGATTTATTTTCATAGCAAATTCTTAGTTCATTCTGCGCATTCCCAACAAAACTCACATTTATGTTGTGATGTGGGGTCTGGCAAGACACAACACATGACTCGACCGAGTCAGTCGTGATAATAATATACAATACTCTGCTAGACATTACTAGACTCACTGCATTATTATTATCTACGCTTTACTCTAGACAATTATCCAAGATGACTTGAAGAGATCAGTCCATTCATGGTTATGGAGGGTAACTGTCTCTTACAATTTACCAAATTCTGTTGATTAATTCTTAAATTTACTAATTTCCTTCGAAACAAATCAATTGGATAATTATTGCATTTATAAGAGGTTTTTAATTCTGTTGTTTACTTTTCGTCAACAATAAATTTTATAAAAAGTCAGAAAAAAACAGATTGCGTGACAAATAATTTCTTTGACATGGTGTCTATTTTTTTTTTTTAACAAATTCTTCGTTTACACCGGTTACTCTAATTGCTTTGTTCTGTTGAGAAACTATACCTTCTATTTTGAAATAATTAATCTTTTTTAATTGCAATTTCCTTAAAAATAGGAAGTTTTATTGATCACAAAATATCGTCGAACTTGAGAAAGAAATATCAAGTTCAACAACAGAAACTTTAATCCTGTTGGTTTTTCTATGAAAAGGTTTTTTTTTTTTTTTTGAGATTCGCCTAAAAAGGTAAGTTGGACGTATCACAGACTTTAAAAAAAAAAAGCCTCACACACAAGGCATTTTAAATAATTTAAATATTTTCTTTGAAATATAAAAACCTGAAGCTCATGTGAATTAAAAGAAAAATTAAAATAAGCTTTTTGAAAGCATTTTCAAAACATTGACACTTGACAGTGGCACCTTTTCTTGTCATTGGAAAATAGTGTTCAAAACTAACATTTTTTTTTTTTAAAACAATAATATTTTAATGTAGGCATATTCAATACTTCGATAAAAAAGAACAATTTGATGAAAAAAAGAAACAAACTTGATATTTTTTATCATCTAAAAATGTTTATGCTATTAAGAAAGACCAGGGTATTTTTTGAATATTTTCTTAAAAAAATTTTAAATCCTTCCTAGCACGTCCAAAATTTTAGTTAAAAATCTTTTTTAGTCATAAAATTTACATAAAATCGATCATGTAACCCATTTTTGACAACTTTGTAAACCAAAAATGAAATTCTCCATTTAAAAATCTTGTAAAATTCATTTATAATTTTTCAAAAGTTATTTTAGGAAAATTGGAAAATGTAAAGTTTACTTAATGTAACTGGAAACAAACATTACTTAATTTTTTAGCAGAAAAAAATTTAGTTGGAAATAAGGCCTGTGTAATCATGGTAATTTATTTTGGAGGTGTGAATTGATGTTTATGTTAATGTATCAACAAATAACATGAGGGCAATTTATTTGACAGAAGGGCAGAAGTGACAGTATTTTTTAATTTTAAGCAAACCAGCTTATTTAACTATAAAGTCTTAAAAATTAAATACTTTCAAAAGTCTAATATTTTATTGATTTTTAAGGTACTTTTTAACAAAGATATGTCTAATGCCTGCACTCTTTCCAACACTAAAGTTGAATCTAAAAAAGAAAACATTAATAATTGCTGTATGTCTCTCACTGAAAAAGAAAAAAATTGATTATATTTAAAAAAAAAAAAAAAAAAATGAAAAAATATTTAGTGAAATATGTAAAAGTAAAAAAAGAAAATGAAAAATTTTGAAAATGCAAAGATGAATGAAATCAATGCAATTTATGAGGCTGGATCTTTGCTATCAGGAGAAACAACTCTTAAAATATGTAACATTATTTCTGAAAAGTGCCTTTGTATTTTTGCCAGAAACACTTTTAATATATTTTTTTGGCATATAAAAAAATATTTTAAAAATACAAATGCTTCACAGATTGTAATAAGCTTTCAAATTTAAGATCTGTAAAAATAGATAAAAGCATTTCCAAAAAGTGTCATATTCAAACTTAATTCTAAAATATTTAACAACTTTATCAAATTTTGTACTTAAAATTGAAAAAAAAAAAATTCTTGTAAAATTCATTTTTTATCAGAAAAATATTTCAGCTTAATGTCCTTAACATATATTATTCATAAAAGCCATTAAAAGCTTTTCTAATTAAATAATGTCGCAGTTTTATTAGGTTTTGTACAATTGTGAACTAAATTTTGGGCAGAAACACTTCACAATTTACAAAACATCGTTGATTTATTTTCTTCAAAGTCTTCTAGATTTAATTAATCACAAAAATACACAGTCAAATTTTCAAGTTTTCATAAAATTAAGTAAGGAGTGGGGTAACAGATGTAAAAAAAATATTTTTACCATGGCTTTCTAAAAAACAAACATTTCTTAAATAATTTCATTCATTTTTTAATAAGTTCTGAAAGGTTCATTAAAATCTGACAATTACTTGATTTTTGCAAGAATTTTCAAATTAATGTTTTTCAATTGAAAAAAAAGCATTAAAAAAACTAGTGGGGAATATTACATGATGACCGACATAAAAAAAAAAGATTTTTAACCAGAATTTCAAATGTGCAAAAAAGGATTAAAAAATTTGTTAAATAATTAAATACTCTTGCCTTTGCTCTTAATAATAACAAACATTTTGGCAATAAAACTTTGTTTTTATTAAGTTTTCATCATGTTATGCTGTTTTTGCAGGGAATTATTGAATAAACCTAATTTAATGTAAACAAGATTTAAGTTGCAAAAGTTTAATTGAAATTTTCTTAATATTGTTTTTATTTCCTTTCTGTCACTGACACTGAAATATCAATGATAGTTTCTTTGAAAATATAGTCTGAAAAATTATTGAAATTTTTACATTTTAGAAGCATGTCTTGATAATCTTATAATTTGAGGATAATCAATAATTAAGTGTTGCACATTTTATGCTAATGGTCATACATCACCAGGGAATACACATATTGTATAGATTTTTCAAATACATTAACTTGGAGAAGAAAGTCTTTCAGAAATAGTTATTAATATTTCATATGTTTACCTATATTTTTATCATCGTTTCTTAATAGAGGATTTTAAAAGATTTTAAACATTTATAAATTATTCTAATAAAGTTTTTTAAATGGAAATATTTCTAGTAAAAATCCATTATTGATTGAAAAAATAGTCCATTATTTTATTCTTAAAAGTAATTAAAATATTTTCTAATTATAAATGTAAAATTAAGACATTTAAACAATGATAATTGAATCAAAAACATATGATGATTTAAAATGCTGCAAGGAATTAAAACAAATATAAACGTGCAATACAGAAAAGAATTTTTTGTAATTTCATAATTAAGAGTTGGATAGAATAGATTAAAAAAGAAATTGTAGGATTTTCTAAAGAAATAACATAATTAAAAAATAATTTCATTCTTTTCTGAATAAGTCTTGAAAGTTTTATTCAAATATTTTTTCATTTCCTGTCATTTACACTGGAATTTGTCTATGAAAATATTGTCCATAAAAAATAATGAAGGGTGCTACTACAATCTTCTTTTTATGGAGACATATTGACATTTTAGATTCAGCATGTTTTATTATGCAGTTTTGTGAGCATAACATATTTTTAATACATCTTGAAGGAATGAGAATATTGTAGATTTTCCAAATATTTTGATTTACAGGAGAAAGTCTTTGACAGGTAATTGTTATTAATATTTCATATATTTACCTGTAATCTACAATTAAAATTTTATTGATCATATAACAGAGGCATAACTACATAGAAAACCTTTAGCTCAAAAAGATGGTCATGTATGCATCATAGAATGGTCATTTGTCATTCTAATATTAAAATATATTAGAAGGGGACTGCAATGTAGATGTAATTGTTATTTTTTGATCATGTAACAGAGGCATAACTATATAGAATTCACTATGAATATATGGCTCAAAAAGATGGTCACGTATGCATTGTGTAATGGTTATTTGTCATTCTAATATTAAAATTTATTAGAAGTGGATTGAAATTGTGGCAAAAAAGCCATGAGCAAATTAAAAATATATCACTGTTTTTAAAAGATTTCATTTTTGTAATCATTTTACTCCAAGCAATATGGGAATATCACTAACATGCAGGAAGTTATGAAGAGTGAAGTTTAGAGGAAAGATAGGGGGTACCAAGGATAAAAGCTGAATGGAGTTCAAGAAGATAGAAGATGGTGATTGATATTGCATTTAAATCTTTGATAATTGTAGTTATCAGGGAAGCAAGGAAACTGAAGGGAGTTCCACAGCTGGGAAGTGCAAGAAATAAAGCTTTTGGAGTAGAGATGGCAGTTACATTTACCTAATTCAACAGTAAAATGGTAGGACCTATTAATAGATGCTGACATATTTGAATGCCTTTTGATAAGTGATTTGTTATCAAATGTAATTTCATGTAAGTTTGATTCTTGTTCAGGTTGGCAACCAGTGAATATTGTGAAACACTTAAGGTAACATTTGAGTTTAATTATATATGGATAAGGCTTTAGTTGACATGAATATTGATTAATCAGCAAATAAAAAAAATGAGAATGTTATAAATGAAACTGATGCATTTTCTGATGGAATTATTTGAACAGTGTATGTGTGAAAAGGTAACATTTGAGTTTAATTATATATGGATAAGGCATGAATATTGATCAATGTGCAAATAAATGAGAATGTTAAAAATGTAACTGATGCATTTTCTGGTGGCATGATTTGAACAATGTATGCCTGAGAAAGTTCTGAAAGTAAATTTCACTTTAAAAGTGTTTCTGACCAAAATTGATTAAAATGTATTGCCTGACTTTCTTTTCTTTATGGCAGCATTGGTGTATGGTGAAAGTATTTGAGCAAAATTGTCAGTTACTGTGAAATCTTTAATGAGCACTTTCTTTCAGTTTATAATATTTGTTCAAGCTTTGATTCCATTATGATATTCTCTTTTAGGGTTTGTGATTGGCCTTTTTAAAAAGTGAGGAAAATATCATGAATTCAAATTAATTCAATCCAAGGTTATGGGGTAGACAGTTCATGTTCCATGCATAAGTGATACAAGATATCTGCTGAGCAAAGAAAGTGGAATGAGATCAGTCTATGTTAACTGAGGACAACAGATAGCTGAAAAGTGTTTGAAGGTACAAATCACTAAAACATTCGAAGTATAGAAACCAAGATGAACATGTTGTTTTGAATAGAGTGTAGTACAATATAGATTATGCCATAAAATGCAATAAAAATAAATTTACAGCATTTTCACATGGAACAGAAGAAAGTGAAAAATTATAGAATACTTTTTAAATAAAAGTAAAATAAAAAATAGGGTTCAAATTTCATTTTAGAACTTTATTTAATATTAATTTATAAAAATAAAGAAAAACGGGCAAAAAATATCATTATAAAAAATGTTTTATTCAGTAAAATTACGATACTGACAATTGAGATTGACAGAATAATTTTTCATGGATGAAGAAAAGCAAACCAAGCTTTGATTTCTACCTTACATGTTTAAATAAATAAAGAACAAACAATAAATAAATTAAAAATCTTTTTTTATTTTAATGATTATTCCATAAAGTTAATATACTGACATAGAATATTTTCTTTATATTTAAAATTACATTATAAAAGTCATTACAAAAGTCATTATAAAAGTCATTACATTATAAAATTACATTATAAAAGTCATTACAAAAGTCATTATAAAAGTCATTACATTATAAAATTACATTATAAAAGTCATTACAAAAGTCATTATAAAAGTCATTACATTATAAAATTACATTATAAAAGTCATTACAAAAGTCATTATAAAAGTCATTACATTATAAAATTACATTATAAAAGAAAGAAACCAAGCTTTGATTTTTAACTTAGAATAAACTTTAAATTTTTACATTTTTTTTATGTAACTACTGTACATTTCATTGTTCAATTTAAAGACTGTAAAATGCCTTCCCCTTATTTTGATTGTGTAAAATTATTTGAAACCTATTTTCTTTAAAAAGATTTTTAAAAAATCGACATGATTTTAATTTGCATGTGTTCTTTTCTTTTAATTATCCTGTAGTAGTAAAGTTACAATATTTGTATTTTTGTTGTGTAAAAAAATAAAAGGAAATTTTAAATAATTGTAAAAAAAAATGTGACATAGGTATATGGGGAAATTTAGCTGAAGGTTTGAAGTTTTCTGTTTTTGGTTAATTTGTATCTTGTAATATTATATTCCCAAGAACATTTGAAGAGCTTCAGACTAGCATTCTTTTTATTTTTCAATACTGTGATCCTCACCAAAAGAGTTTACATGAAAATGATGATCATTATCTGCCAAAATATTCATGATTATGTGCATGCCTAACCTCCTTTGATTTACTGAATGATGAAGAGAAAATTTTTTTGTCAGTTCGCTAATAATTATATAGAGAACAGCTTTTGTATTAGTATTATTAGAATATAGCAGAGAACCTCTATTAATCCCCAGAAAAGTGTTGTTTATTTCGTTTTGTATTTATATATTTTTTATTTTTGTCCTCATTATCATTTCCTTATATTTAAATTCTAACAACTGTTGCATTTAATTTTCTTAAAAACTGCATAACAGGAACAACTTTTTGCTTTCATGTCCTCATCTGTTACATTTATGTTCAATATATAAATATCTAAATTTTGCTCACATGCCACTTCACCCTTGTTATTTTGTAAATTCTTCAAATCACTACTTTGGTTACTCAGTGGCAAGCACAATTTTAAAACTGACATCATTCTGATTTTTTTCACACTCAACCACATGATGTATAGAAATATTATATTTAGTACAAGTTGTTGGTCCTGGCCAAATCTATTCTCAGGGTGATAGGTTTAAAATTTATCTGTTAATAAGTACAAATTTACAAATGTAAAAGGTATGGCAGGCTTCTCTGTGGACTGGTTGATCACCCTCTCTATTCTCCCATCTTCTCTTCCCCAATATGAAAATTCACTTGACAGTTAACCACTATTACAGTGATGATGATGCATTATCTGGTTTTGACAACTTTGGACAAACAGGAGGAACAGTTTTCTTTGAAGAGTTAGATGCCAGTTTACCTGGAAGTAAACAATGCAGTTATTAATAAGAAGAGTTGAAATTAATGCATGCAAGATTTCACAGCTCTAGTATCATTCGTTCATAGTCAGCCTATGAACTTTTCAGCCTACCCTCAAATAATAGTATGAAGTCGCTAAAGCAATGGTTCTTAACCTGGGTTTGATTGAACCCCAGGGGTTTAGAGAGACATTCTAAGGGTTTCTGTGGAGATTAAGACACATACACAAACTGTGTGTATAGCTATTCCATTCTTCCATTCATATGATATGTGATGTCATGCTCTGCTTGGCCATCATTGGCTGCAGCTGATCATGCCATATTGCTTGGCCTTGATATCCGTGCTTCAGAGAACTTGGTGCACTTTGCCGTTGACTTGTGGCTGTCGTGATTGTATGTCATTTGTGATTTCCTGTCTAATTTTTAAATCTTTTATATTATGTCACGCAAAAAAGAAAGTGGTTGGACGAATACATGCAATATGAATTGAGGTGTATAATGTAACGTGATCATTCTCAATGCATGATTTGCAATGCCAAGTTGAGCAATTCTAATCTAGCACCAGCAAAACTAAGGGAACATTTCCTGAAGCTTTCACGGAGATGGGAAATGCAAGAACACAATGCTCACTGAATTCAAGATGATGAGAACCAGTTTCAATGAAAAGGCTACTCTGCCTGTTCTCAGCTTTGTACCCATTGGCAACCTGATCCTCACAGCATTAGTACAAAGTTGTGCTCCTGATCACAGAGCAGAGCAAACCAGTTGTGTTGAAAATGGTGAATATCATACTGGGAAAAGCTACTGAAGATCAGTTTACTCAAATTCCTCTTTCAAATGACGCTATCAGCAGCAGAACGGACCACATGAGCAATGACATCTTGGTTCAAGTAGTTACAGATCTTGAAAGCCCAGCAAAATTTCCAATCTAAGCCAGATTGTATTTGTGCACTGTGTGAATGATAATATGATAAAGATTTTTTTTTACTTTGTAAGCCTCTTACAATAACAACCAAGGCAGCTGTTGTGAAGAAACTTGCCGATGACATCTTCAGAGAGAATGATTTTTCCTGGAATATGGTTTCTGCAACACACATCATTGTAACACCCTGTGTTCTGCACAGACATGCATTGGCAAAAAAAACCTTGTCTCCTAAACTAGCAGAATTACTAAAAATTGTAGTGGAATGTGTGAACTATCTGCGTAATAGTGCTATGAAGCACAGCATCTTCAAAGAGCTGTGTAATGAAATAGGCTCTGAATTCGAGATACTTTTGTACCATTCTAATATTTGGAGGTTTTTCCCCAGGAAAAGGGGTTGAATCATGTTTTTGCCATGCATGCAGGTTTTGAAAGTGCACCAACATTGTCATGCAAATTACTTTGAAAATTTTCAGTTCATTTTTATTTTGGTGTATATGGCCGATATCTTTGCTGCTGTAAATCAGCAAAGGCAGGTTGGGGGAGTAAACATCATTGAAGCAGAAGAAAACCTGAAGACTTTTCAAAGAAAGCTATTTTTATGGAAAGGACAAACAGACAACAATAACTTCACAAACTTTCCCCTGCTAGACTACTGTGTTAGTAAGATCAAAGACATTTCTGAACGTGAGGAACTGAAGCAATTACCATGCATTTAGATGTGCTTGCAATGTCTCTCAATGGATACTTCTCCAACCAAGGTGTTATATTCATCATGGGGGTGACAGCCGTTCACATTTAGCGTTGTGACAGCAGATATCAATGATGAATACTTCAACGGAATCATTGAACTTCAGCAGAGCCAGGTTCAATCTCACCTCTTCAGAATGACAATGCTATCAATGACAGTTTGGTGCCACCAAATCATAGCATACCCTCTTATTGCTAAGAAAACTCTTGAGATACTCATACTGTTACAATGTATCTTTGTGAGCAATCCTTTTTTGAGGATGAAAATGAAGAAAAAGAATAAACTTTGTTGCAAAAATGATATGAGAGTAGCACTTGTCAAGGTAATACTGCACATTTCTGAATTTGTCTCTGAAAGGCAACAGCAAAAGTCACATTGATTTGCAGTAAATATTCATTGAGTTATGTTTTTGGTTTTGTATAAAAGTTTTATTACTCAACAAACACCCATTATCACTTTTGGAATTTCAACGAATACTCATTGTAGTAGAGACTTTGTAATCACAGCTACAACTATAGTAATGCCGTTGAACAATGCTGGTGTCAGATGTTACGGTTTTTTATGTATATAACACATAGAACTAGTGAGCGAGTCCGAATGACTTATTTCTCTTTATAGTTGACCAATCAGAAGCCGCCCAACACTGTATTCATAGTGTACAAAGGCGGCCATCTTGTTTCCTCTACCGGAAGGACCAAAGGCGACCAGGAGAAGGATGAACTACACTCTGCTGTGATATCCACTGCGAACCTAAAGTACGCTTTCCAACTGTCTCCGAAATATTCACTGCCAACCTCTGGATTCAATACTCGAGGCCGACCGTCATGAAAATGTCTAACATCAGACGCCTTTGAAAAATACATGTGCTAATAGTTATGTACCATACATGAAACACACATAGGTGATCATGTATCGAAAGATACATGACCGATGAGGCAGATTTTTTTCCCGCAGTAGGTTGGCATTTCTTTCTGTAGTAGAGCAGTTGCCATTCAAGGCTACAGAACCTGATCTGTCCTGCTATTTACCTATGGCTAGGGGGAGAAGAAGAGAATTCATACCTTTCCCAAGGATATTAGCACATAAGTTAATTCAACTGGGATTTGAACTCAGCTCTCTGATTCTTCAATCTGAGCGACTATCTATTTACTTGCTCAATAATACTTGCTTGAAAGGTAAACTCCAAAAAGTAATAGAGGTTAGACTAGAAATGACGATTAATTAGACACACACTGCCTCCCATATAAGCATTTCCTCTATGGTCATGTGGTCTACTTTAATTCAATAATGGAATCGCCTGTGTTTGCTCACTGGTGATCTATTTTCAAACATATGTTTGGCAGTGACACTTTATTCCTATATAACAGAAAGTCATGTTTTGTTGGTTTTCTTCTTTGAACATAGTGAATTTGGGTACAACTGATGCCCGGTTCATTTGTATACTATGATGTCTGTCCACTCAAAGGTGCAGTGTGCCAGACATCAAAGGTACTACATCTATCCAGAGCCCCCTGGGCTCCCGCATATATATTTCATACTGGATATCAAAGTGAACAGTTAGTCATCAAATGTACCACTTTAAGAAATATTACTTATAAATATATATACGAGGGTCATTCAATAAATAAGGTGAATTTCTCGGTATAAGGACTTCTAATACAGATAGAAGCTTACTTTTTATTTTTTTATTTTTCAACGTAGTCTCCCAGCACTGTCACACACTTTTCTCATCTGTGCACAAGTTTTTGTATTCCCTCAGCATAAAAATCTTTGGACTGATGTCTCAGCCAGTCGCTCGCAACACTTTTGACTTCATTGTCACTTTTAAACTTTGTGCCTCTCATGAACGCTTTCAAGGGACCAAACAGGTGAAAGTCTGAAGGGGCAAGGTCTGGGCTGTGAGGGGGATGAGGGAGCAGTTCCCAGCCCAGCTCGTTGATGGTCTGCACCGTTTGGGCTGCTGTGTGAGGCTTTGTGTTGTCATGATGCAAGATGACTCCTTCTGACTGATGACCCCTGCGTTTGTTCTTTATGTCTTTCTTGACCTGCCTCAGCAGTTCACAGTAGTTCTTCTGTCAGACTGAATGAGGTCATTGACTGATTCGATCACCTCAGGAGACCTCACTTCTGTAGGCCTCCCAGGCTTGTCTTCATCCTCAACACTGCTCCGTCCTTCTTTAAACAATTTAGCCCACTTGGAGACATTTTTTTGGCTGAAACATGTGGCACCATACATAGTTGACATTCTCCTATGAATTTCAACTAGTTTGCACCCTTCAACAACCAAAAACTTGATAACTGACTGCTGTTCAATCCTGGAGCATGCTTCTTGGTCGGCCATCTTTGTTAATCGACAAAACTCTCAAAGTTTTTTTTTTAATCTGCAAAAGAAATAAAATAAAAAAAAATTTAAAAAAGTAAGCTTCTATCTGTATTAGAAGTCCTTATACCGAAAAATTCACCTTATTTATTGAATGACCCTCGTATATATATATATATATATATATATAGATAGAAAGATAATATTAGTGGTTAATATACACATACATATATGTACATATATCTAAAACACACAAATATACATACATATATATATATATATATATATATATAAAAATTCCAAGACGATAAAATCCAGGTAGAACTCAATGTCCAAGACAGAGTAAAGATATAATAAAATGGCTTAAATACTAATATTCCATGGTTATAATTTATTACATTGGAATCGCAAATATGATCCAATTCATCAGACCTAATGTCAATGAATATTCGTCACTTTAATAATGCTCATTGTAGTAGAGACTTTGTAATTGCAATCACAACTATAGTAATGCCTTTGAATAACACTCGCATTAATAGTAATTGCTCGATTATACTTGCTCAAAAAGTAACCCCCGAATAGTGATCTAAATAGTAATCTGTATAGTGATCACTTAGATGCCATACTAATTCCCATTTATGTGTTTCCTTTACCATCATGTGGTCTACTTATTCAAGATGGGATTGCCTGTATTTGCTCTCTGGTGATCTGTGTTCAAACTCCAGTGTCGGCAGCAACACTTTATTCGTATATAAAATATATATATATATTAAATGATAATAATAGAAATCAATAAATAAAAAAATTATAAAATTATCATCAAGCATATGAGAAAATTTTATTTTTATTTTATTACTTTTTTGTTTTTTTTTTAAAAATATACCATTCTGAACCAGTTAAAAAAAAATAGATAGAAAATATGCTATGATAGGATATATAAAAAAAATATGAACGAGAATTCATGCGTAGCTTTGTGGGAGATGTGCACAAACTTTGTAAAGAGCATGATTATTTACAAAATAAAGTTATAAAATAAAAAAAAAATGCAAGAAAGGAAATAATAATTAATAAGTGTACTTTGTAAAGAGCATAATTATTTACAAAATAAACAAAAATGCAAGAAAGGAGAATTTTTTTTAAATAATCATGCTCTTTACAAAGTTTGCACATTATTATTTTTATTTTTAATTTAAAAAGTTTTATTTTATTATTTAATTTGTTTCTTTTAATTTAAAAATAAAGCTTTACTATAAAAAAAACAACAGTTGTCATTGCTTTTCTACACAGATAAAAGGGCTTATAAAAATAACACTTGTCATCACTTTCCGACACAACTTAAGTGTGCAGTAATTTAGACAAGTAACATCAGTTAAGAGCCGTAAAAAGGCCATTAATTAAGCTTCTGCACACAAAATGTTCCGCAGTGAATGTAGTTATACAAGGCCAGTAATGGTGGATGGCTGAATGCAAATGAGTCCAAACTTTTATTGTCAATATCTCCAAAACAGGTGGTTTTATCAAAATTTCTTTGTTATTTTCGAATTAAGCATGTAAATTTACACCTAAATACAATGATTCCAGAAATTTTTAGTAGATACTTAACGCGGGGCTTAAAAAGCAAATTACCCATTTTCTTTTTTATACTAAAGTTCATATGATAGTTCACATCAGAACCAAAGGACTGCCCATAACAATCTTGTCTATTTGCCATATTGTTAAAACTAAATTCCACAGACATATGGGCAAATAGCTTTTAAATAAATAATGTAAATATAGAGATCTTTTTAAAGCATTGCCAAAAAGGGAAGGTAGTTACAAAAGAGGTTTTCATGGGAAAAGCCATCCTTTTGACACTACATCTTATTGTAGACATTTTTTTTTATTCATATTTTCCCAAATACTGAAATATTTCTGTAGTTATCCTATAAGCAGATTTTTTTCACACACGTTTTGAGTATTTTGTACAACTGTTAATTTGTTTGAATGAAATACAAAAATAAACTTTTCTTTTTAATTTTCAGTTTTGGCAAAAATTAACCAGAAAATGCACCAGAACTTTGCCTAGAAGACAAATCCTGGTTTTTGCAAGACATTTAGCCAGGTATTCACTATAAAATGGACGCCCACGATGCATGTACACAAACACGGATAGTGAACAGTATAGCCAAATGTCAGATCTGCAACAAAGAATTTACCTGCTATTCATCCCTGTCTACACATATACGTATTCACACAGGAGAAAGGCCTTTCCATTGCGAAATCTGTGGCATGGATTTTTCCATAAAGGGAACATTGTTGGATCATAAACGCACTCACACAGGTGAGAAACCTTTCCGCTGTGATTTATGTGGGAAGGCCCTTGCCCAAAGGTCATCATTGATGTACCACATGCGGACACATACAAAAGAGAAAACACTGAAACCCTACCAGTGTGAAATTTGTGGAAAGAACTTTCATCACAGAGCCAGCCTGCTAACTCACTTGCATACACACACAGGAGAGAAGCCTTTTCATTGTGATGTCTGCGGCAAGGGCTTCTCACACAAAGGAAGCCTATTGATTCATAGCCGTACTCACACTGGTGAGAAACCATTCCATTGTGATGACTGTGGCAAGGGTTTCTCACACAAAGGGAACCTGTTGATTCATAGTCGCACTCACACTAAACTAAAGCCATTCTATTGTGAAACCTGTGGCAAGGATTTTTACCAAAAGGGAAACCTGTTGACTCATAAACGCACTCACACAGGTGAGAAACCGTTCCACTGTGATTCATGTGGGAAGGCTTTTTCCCACAAGGCATCGTTGATGAACCACATACAGAAACACATACAAGAGAGGAAACACTGAAGCCCTACAACTGTGAAAAGAACATTCACCACAGAGTCAACCTGCTAAAACTTGTGTATGCACACAGGAGAGAAACCATTCCATTGCAAATCCTGCAGTAGGGCTTCTCACAGAAAGGAAACCTGTTTTGTAGATTGGCTTTCATTAGAATTTCAGTAAGCCATGACACTTGTCACAGTATAGAAGGGGTTTCCTGTTCATAATATTGATACAGTGAAAAATTGATCCTTAAATTTTTACATAGTTATCTGGACTTAGATGTTCAGTGTATGAAGATAGATTTTTTTTGGTGGGGTACAAAAAGATTTTTAAAAAAAATAATGAACAAATGAATATGCACATTTTGATAAAGGACAAAAAATTATATAAATTAATAAAATTATGTATCTGTTTATTTATTCATCATACTTATTATAAAACCCAGGTAGTGTGTGTGTGTGTGTCTGTTCGTTTATATATTGGATCGGATTTCCTACTTTTTTCAACTGATTTCAACAAAACTTCAGAGGACTACGTAAAATTACCTTGCGGTGGTTCTGACAGTGCCAAAAATTAGAACAACACAATTGTTTTTGCACGAAATCAATTTGGAAACATGATTAAGAGGCATCACTATCGCAAGAATGAAAGGGGGACAACTCATATCGAGTTATACTTATTATAAAACCCAGGTTGTTTGTGTGTATGTGTGTGTTTATATATGGGATCAGATTTCCTACATTTTTCAACCGATTTCAACAAAACTTCACTTTTTTTGGCAGGTAGTGTTTCTTATTGTCTTGCACACTTTTTTCTTTATTTTTACATTCAGAATTCTTTAAAAATTCCATTTACAAAACAATTGTTTATAAGAAAATTCTATTCAATCAGTAGACTCATAACGATTGAAAACAATGTTTTCGTTTGAGTTTGGGTTTGACCAGTTCATAAAAAAAACAAAAAAAAAACAAGACATGCATGTCCGTCAACCTTAAACAATAATCTTTGTCAATTTTATTTTTCAGTCTTTATGATGGTCGATACTTGATCTATCTCTTACTGTTAGATCCCCGGGCAACGACGGGCTCTACTGCTAGTTTAACATAAATAATTATTATCTTCCAATGTATGTGCGTGCATTACCAAAAAAAAAATCACCCACAAAATTTTTTTAAAGTTTTAGTAATTTATTTTTCTGAATTTCTAAAACTTTTTTGCAGGTGGATGAACTTTTTTTATGTACATTTGGGGATAATAATTACTTGTCTCAAATGAATAATAAACAGAGACATACTTTTGTTAATTTATGCAAATTCTTGTTTTTTAATTTAAAATGAATATAGTCATTTAGTTCTTTATTTAAAAGAAATCTTTTTGCATAAGAAAAATACTGGTTTCATACACAGAACAGCTAAATTCAAATGACTCTATAAAATGCCAGGGATCAATTTTGCAATATTATGAACAGGAAACACTTTCTAAAATGATTTTAAAAAATCAATAGCACGTAGATGAGAATGTCCCCCAATTGGGCACATTCACTCCCCCAGCCCACTGATGAGTGAATTTTTTTTTCAACTTTTCAAGGCATGGTTTTTGCACAAGCCTTCTAAAACCTCCAGTTGTTCCAACTCAGCACAAAGCTGACTTGAGCTCGATCATTATAATGATGCCTACCTATCCTTGCTTACCCCTACCCTAACTTCTGGACTAAAAAAAAGAAAACAGACATACCCAAGAGACATTAAGAACTTAGTATCCCTACAGTTTATATAAAAAAAAATATGTAGAAAATAAATGGTTCATAGTAGAAACAGAAGTTTTAGTATGCTTTTTCTTTCATCGTATACATGTGAAATGCACAACACCTATCCTTGAAATATACCAAACATACAACCTTTAAATGCCATGGATTTAATTTGATTAAAATATTGATTCATTAAAGATATTACAGTCCACCCATTTCATTTCTGTGGTCCAGCAGTAGCTCAGATCTAGAAGTAATACTTCATTTTTAGTCTGTTCTGAGTAGAACAGCAGGAGTCAAATATTTATTGGAGCAGTCCAATGGACTGGCCATTTTTCTGGCATCAAAATTTTTTTCTCATCTTCTTTCATACTCAGTAACCAGTTGCATCTTAGCAGCTCTCATTGTATTGCTTGGGATGAATTGATTAAAAAAAAAACTGGCTGGAGAGTCATCCCTCTATGCAACAACCTAGATATGTTATTTCTTTAGATTGTTTATCTAAACTATTATATTGTTTTATTGGAATGGTTGACAGAATATCAGCTAATTGCCAGTTGATTCAAACTTTATAAAATGGTAAATAACGATTTTTATATAGTTGGTTTGCATATTATAATAATTTAGTAAATGTTTATAAATAAAAATATTATTTTCACATATATTTCCTTATAAATTGATAAATATTACATTAGATTTAATACAATTGTATTAGTTTTTAAAATGTTATAAATATAAAATTATTCTTGTAATAAATAAATAGTGTTTAATATTTTTTTTGTTGTAAATTCTCCAGGACAAAAAATGTATGAATTTACTTTCATCATATGTTTAGGCTTTATTACAATTTTAATCATCACTTTTTAAAACAACATTGCTGTGGAGGTAGTTAAAATAATAACAGTGACAAGGAAAAAAAACTATCCTTTTAACACACCGTTTTTTGTGGGTGTGGGGACCAGGATACTGCTGAGTCACAGAAGTCACCACTAAAAACCACTTTTCTATATTACTTTTTCCCTAGGTAGAAGGAAAAGTTTGACTTTTTTCTGTGTATGATATTCTATGAGCGTTTTTAAGTATTTAGGTGCAATTTTATCCTACCAACCAGTCATTTTCAATTCAGCATATTTTGTCTTCCTTTATTCTTGTAATTACAATTATTAATCGTGTTACAATAAAGGTTTTTTGCACTTGTTACCAGTTTCTTCATTTCCAATGTCACTGGTGCTACCTGGGGACTACTGCATACAACTGGACCTGGAAGTTTTGATCAACTACTTCCACATCCCTTTGTCATTTGTGATACCTTTGTCAACACTTCTTTCCTCGGATCTTTCAACACGGCAACAGGAGTCTGTTTCACAAACAACCACTAATTAAAATCTACAGACAAGAAATCGAGAAGGCGAGAGGTGATATAAACTGTAAAACAATATTTCCACAAAGTCATATAATAAAATTACTTTTTCAATATATAAATAACTCATTAATGAATAAGGACTGAAAATTTAAATCGAATAATTCCTTGAATTTTGGCAAATATTTAAAAATAGGTTGTAGCGATTTTGTGCTTTCAATTCAGAAAAAAAACGCATACATTTGGTGATACCTATAATATCTTTATTACTATAAAAGTCTGTGAATTTTGCTTGTGTGTTTGCCAGCAGTTATATAGAGAGAGTGGGTGAAAGAAAGATATAAATTTATTATCGTGTAGGAAGGCAAGGGAGAGGAGAAAAAAAAACACTCTCTTTTTTCACCCACTTCTCACTCTTTCCCTTTCCTGTGATTGTGGGATGTGCATGCTTATTTATATTTCAGCTTTCTTTAAACAAGCAATATTTTAAATATTTTTATTTCAACTTTCATCAAACAGACAATTTTTTAATGTTGAAAGCAACTTCAATGTTTTATAATCTGAACATTCAGTGGGTAATATATATATATATATATATATATATATATATATGATTTAAAAATATGATTTATTTATACAGTAAGTATTTTAATTTCAACTTTCTTCAAATAGACAATTTTTTTAATATTGAAAGCAACTTCAATAATTGCAAATAAATGTATTTTTAAAATATCTCTACATTCACAAACTCTTCATGAAACTAAATGTAAACAGTAACACAACAAGGTTGAACCAACAGGTCATGGGTGGTCTAGTGTACATATAAAAATGACTGTGTGTCCATAGATGGATATTTTGGAGCAGTTACTGGATTTATTTTAATTTGACATTATTTCTTATGACTCTAAGTTTGCATTTATCTGTGAAACATCCATTTTTAGATACCTAGTCAGGCTGCGTTGGTCCATTAAGAAATAGTCATGTTTATTGACCAACAGAAGAACCCAGCATTACACAGGATGAAGTCACCTATTGCTTAAAAATGTAAGTATTTTATCAATTTCAGAAAGCTTTATTGCTAGTGATATATCAATCTTAGTGGTAATTACTGATTGCAGCTGTATTATTTTGATATTGGAGAGCAAACATAGCAGCATCTGATTCTTTGTTTACATATTTGCATCCATGCATGATGGAATTCACGGAATTGAGTGAGCATCAAATATTTTCAAAAAGAAAAGAGAGTAAGGGACAATCCACTTATTGTCAACTCCATACTTGTTGCCAGTTGAATGTATTCAGATGAATCATGAAATGGTAGGCATAGAAATATTTTATTGCAAATGAATTCATTTGATTTGAAGGAGAGGAGAGTAAGGGACAATACACCTATTATCCAGGCCTGGATTAACCATTAGGCAAACAAAGCATGTGCTTAGGGCCCCAAGGAGCACTACAATAGGTTATTATGGGAGGAGTCAATATACCAGCAGCCAGTAGAAGGTCTGGGACTTGTGCTTAGGGCATAAACAGGTCTTAATCCATCCCTGCTATTATCAACTTCATACTGGTTGCCAACCATTGCTTGAAATCCACCATCATCAGGTCTTCTTTTCTATCATGGTTATCAATCTTCACCAGTCTGTGTCTTGCAAGAAGCCTCTGGAATATATCTTGGTACACATGTTGTCTTTCATACAGGTAGAATTTCTATTCATTGCACCACATGAACCATGTGGGATTTCACCATTTCATACAGTAATCTGTCTTCAGTTAGATCTGGTAGTTCAGCAGCAATAATGATATCATTTTGATTGGAATGAACTTTCTTCAACCAAATTCAAATGTGAGCTCAAGGTATCCCACATTTTTGCCAATCTATCGTGTACATACGACATCTAACTGGACCTTTTGTGAGTTAGTCCCTCATTTTGATTACTTTCAGCCTAAACACCCTAGCTATAAGATCATGTCTGTGAATATGCAGCTGTTCTTCAAGCAGTTTATTTTGAATTTCTTTCCATTTTGGATTGCAGGTGAAGGTTCTGAATAAATCTGGGTGGTCATATTTTCTAACATAAGTCATTGCATCTTGTGTTCTTTCATGCATCTATCGTGGGCTTCCCATAAAACTGGATGGCCGGATTCTGTTCCAGCAGTATCATTACTGATTGCATCTTTCAAGTGATTGTACTCTTCAGATCCGAGTTGTTTTTGGTTCCTCCTAAGGTATGCTAGTCTCTCTGATTCAGTTTTAGCATACATGTCAACTGCATACGGGTGGAACAGTTGTTGACTTCTGTGTAAATGATTGAATGTATTTGGTTGAATCATGAAATGGTAAGCATAGAACTCTTTTGCAGACAGTTTTGTTTTCACCAGCTTTTGCCCTAGCCTTGGGGTCAGTTAGATGATACCCATCCTATCCATTCACAAATAAAAATGTATATTGCAAGGCATCATATGAGTGATGAAATTTACTTATCCTTTTTAAGTGATCGTCTCTCCTCTGAGGTATAATGTCACGATGACACCTCGTTTCTTCACCTCTCACCATTATAGCAACTTCATTACACTCAAGTTTGTCAATGGGACCAATTTGAATTGAGGCTTCAGAAGCATAAGAAGGCACAATGGATAAAACATTGTGCATATAAAACAACTAAGGACATGCTGGCTTTAAGAGAGTGCAGTGCAATATAGATTTTGTCATAAAATACAATAAAGCACATTCAAGAGGAACAGAAACAAGTGTGAAGAACATAAAATTTTTGTTTTCCTAAAAGAAGTTAGTTTTCTTGGTCTAAGGACCAACCTAACTTCTGTTAGAATATCAATATATTTCTATAATGAATTTATTATTTCACTTGAGCAGATAGCCTTAACACTCAAATTGTGCTATTGTAGTTCCAATATTATCTGAAATCATTTGACCAGTTTATTTCCTCAGCAAATCTGGCAAAGCCATGTCGGGGAAGACCACATGATTCCTTCAGATTGGGAAGGAATTTATTATTTGCCACTATATCCATAATTTTCAAGTTTATTCTTTTCTTCATAGGCTGAAAATGAACATTTTAATGGTGTAGTTGAGATGGTCATGATTAACATGACGATGAGAATGTACTTGCGTAAATGAGGATGTTGTGGAATATTCAACCATGAGACATGGGTTCAAATCTCACCTTAGTTAATTTGTTAGGAAGGTGACAGATGTACTTAAAGACAAGCAACAAGCCATTATATACATATAAAATTGCTTGTCTATACATGCATATTTGACAGCATTTGCCAGATTTCTTTTAATCAGACATCTTACAATCTAGATATTGTGAAAGAACGTTTTACATCTCTTTGAAAAATATGAAACATTTAAAAAATGAGTTCTTATAATTTTTCATACTTTCATGACACCCATAATGACCCAAATTTACATCTTGTAACAAAATGGCAACAGTTTTAATTAATAAGCAGAAGGGTCTCAGCATTCAGTAAAGATAATGAAGTAAAACCAAATTCTTTTAAAAATAATAAAAGAATTTGGTTTTATTTCATTCATATAAAGTTTTATTATTCTTTTGTACAGAAGTTCTTTAAATGACTTTTTATTTGTAGCACTTCAGTTTCATACATTTTAAAATCAGAATAGTTAGGCTAGTGGGCCCGACAGAAGGAGTGATGAAGGGATGCAGCTTTCAGTTGGGTTTTCGTGGTGGGTTGACATTTGTTCTCGACAGCCCTTTTTAGTAGCTAGTTCTTCTTTGGTTGAAAGTGGTTCTGAAGTTGACTTGTGCTTTCTATCATCGACCTCACAGACGGTGGTTGAATTCGCACTGCCAAATAGGCAAAGATTCTCCAAATTTATGGAGATTTGGTAGGCTCAGAAGAATCGGGGACTTTTCTGTCCAAAATTGTTGAACAAATTTACTGGCACCTTCATTGGTCACAAAATATATTCTTATCCCTGATAAGAATCAGGGCTCTGGGAGCTGGTTTTGAAAATAATGAAAACAGGTTGAAGTGAAGAAGCTGTGAGGTTTCTCGCAGACTTTATGGCACCATGGAAAGAATAATGGTGGTGGAATTCCTTTTTATATTTTCCAGCTCTCTCGTTAGTAAGAAAATATATTCTTATCTCTGATATGATTCAAGGCTTTGGGAGTCGGTTTTTAAAATAAAAAGAGGCTGGAGTGAGGATAGAAAAAATAGCGAGAATGTGAACTTGTAAAATATTGTTCTCAAATTAAATTCCAACAAATTTTACATGTGCTTTGGTTGTGAAAGTAAAAGATTGTTGTTATTAACCTTGATGAAACTTCATAGCTTAGTCTACGTAAATATACCTTATTTTTGTTATTGTTTTATAAGCAAAACTTAAACATTATTACATATATGTTGTGATGTGGGGTCTGGCACGACAAAAAACTTAACTCAACCGAGTCAGTTGTGACAGTAATTTTCAGTATTCATTTAGACAAGTCACTGGCAGCCGCCAGCGGGCCGCCAGTGGTAACATCGACAAACACGCCGGTGGCCGACAACGCTACTGGCGGGCCAACCAGTGGCTAGTTTGTAGTGTAAAGTGTGACTTTTGTTTACCTGTTACAACAAAATTTACAATATTCTGTTTATTGATTAAATTTAATAATTTTCTTTGAAACTAAATCTCTTGGACAAATATTGAATTTATAAGGTTTTTAATTTTCTTGTTTACTTTTCCTAAACAATAAATTTTCTGAAAAATCGGAAAACAAAACAAATTGCGATGCAAATCAATGCTTAGACATTGTCTATTTTTGAGAAAGGAACAAAGTCTTCTTTTACACCGTTTAACTGTAATTCCTTTGTTCTGTTCAGAAACTACGTGCCTTCAAACAATTAATTTTTTAATTGCAATTTCTTTAAAAAAAAAAAATTGGAAGTTTTATTGATTAAAAAATATTCTCGAGCTTGAGAAAGAAATATCAAGTCCAAGAAGAACAGCAACTTAAATTAATCCTGTTTGTTTTTTTCTATGAAAAGGGTTAGATTCGTTAAGGTAAGTTTTTAAGTAATATCACGGTTTTTTTAGCAAAAGTCATACAAAAAAGGGCATTACAGTGTAACCCGGATATAAGAGATTTTCTCTTATTTTTTGATCCCAAATTAGAGCCCATACTTATCTAAACAAAATAGACCAAACCCGGATATAAGAGACTTCTTCTCCGGTCCCGACAACTCTCTTATATCCGGGTTACACTATAATTTAAAAAATGCTTTCTTCGAATTCAAACTGCTAAATTTGCTTTTTGAGCCCCGCGCTAAATAAAAATTTTCCCAAATCGTCATATTTCCGTGTAAACATGCTGAACTCGAAATAACAATTAAATTTTGATAAAATAAAAAAACCTACCGTTTTGTGGTTATCGACAATAAATTTCGGACTCAGTGGCGTTCTGCTGTTGGCCATTACTGGCCTTGTTTAACTACATTCACTGCGGAACATTTTGCACGCGGAGGCTTAATGAACGGCCTTTTTACTGCTCTTAACTGATCTTAGTTGTCTAAATTACTGCGCACTAATGTTGTGTCGGAAAGCGA
Source organism: Acanthosepion pharaonis (assembly GCA_903632075.3). Lineage (NCBI taxonomy): Eukaryota > Metazoa > Mollusca > Cephalopoda > Sepiida > Sepiidae > Acanthosepion > Acanthosepion pharaonis. The sequence continues at coordinate 1,812,409 of CAHIKZ030005432.1, read as the reverse complement.
TGACAAGTGTTGTTTTTTTTTTTTTCAACTGTTGTTTTTTTTTTTTTTATTTATAGTAAATCTTTCTTTTTAAATTAAAAATAAAACAAATAATAATTAATGCGCAAAGTTTTCACGGACTTTGAAAAGAGCATGATTATTTACAAAATAAAAAGAAATGCTCCTTCCTAGCATTTTTTTTTTTATTTTGTAAATAAAAAAAATCAAGCTCTTTACTTTACTTTGCAAAGTTTTGCACATTATTTCGTTTCTAGCATTTTTATTTTATTTTGTAGATAATCATGCTCTTTACAAAGTTTGCTCATTAATTATTTGTTTTATTTTTAATTTAAAATAAAAGCTTTACAACACTTGTCATTGCTTTTCTATACAGAAAAATCGTTTCGTTTTTACCGTTTACTATAAAAACAAAACGAGTCCGAACTTTTATTGTCGATAAACTCCAAGCACCAAAAAAACGGTAGGTTTTATCAAAATTTAATTGTTATTTCGAGTTTTACATGTATATTTACACGGAAATATGACGTTTTGAAAAATTTTAATAGATAGGGCTTAAAAAGCAAATTTACCTTTAGATTTCCGTTTCATTTGAAACATAAAAAATAAAAATCTGAAGATGATGTGAAAAAAAATGAATTTTCCTATATAAATAAGCTTTTTAAAAGCATTTTTAAAACTTTGACACTTTCTCTTCATTGAAAAAATCGTGCCCATTTAAAAGAAAACTAAGACATTTTTAAACAATAATTGTAAAAAACAAGATGTAAGTTATGAAAGTTTCTTTGAAGTGTCAGTGAAAATATAGTCCGAATAAAAATTTTTTTTAATTTTTTTACATTTTTAGAAGCGTGATTTGATACAATTTTTTTGTGAGTTGGATTTTTTTTTATAATACGAAGATAAGTGTTGCACATTTTACAAATGGTCATACACCTCCAGAGAACGTGAATATTCTCCAAACTTACAGGAGAAATTCTTCCAGTGATAATTGTTCATTAATATTTCTATTTCATACGTCTACCTGTAAATATTTTCATTGTCATTTCTTCTAGGTATGTTCAATAATTCGTTAAAAAAAAACATGCCCTGATGAAAAAAGGTCCCAAACTTAAACAATTTTTTGAATTTTACAATTCACAGCTAAATTTTGGGTAGAAACGCTTCTCAATTTACAAATAGAAATCGATGATTTATATTTTTCAAAGTCTTCCACATTTAATTAAAATAATCACAAATCACACATAGTTGAATTTTCGAGTTTTTATAAAATTAAGAGGTAGTGTAACAAACGTAAAAAAAAAAAATGTTTTTACTATGACTTTCTAAAAAAAAAAAAAAAAAACTAAAATAATTTAATTCATTCTTTTTAATAAGTTCTGAAAGTTTCATAAAAATCTGACAATTATTTGATTTTTGCAAGAATTTCCAAATTATGTTTTTCAACTGGAAAAATCACTAAAAATATTAATATATGTATATATTATTGACAGGAGATAATGATTGATGTTGCATTTAATTTTTGAAGATCGTAGTTGACAGGAAAGCAAGAAACTGGAAGAGTTTTATGGGCAAGAAATGTGAGAGAAGAAACTGTCAGCATAGAACTTACGGTTACATCTAGCAATTTTAACAATAAAATAAAATCTTGTACTGTGCTTAAATTCATGAAGTCAAGTGACCAAATAGGAAATCTCATCAGAACAATTGACATGAATAATATATATTTTTTTTAAATCAATATCACCCCCAAGCAAGGCAGTTACAGGTTGTGAAAGAATGAGGAACAGAAACATTAATGATGTACAGAAAGGAAGGAGAGTAATTGGGTAGATAGCGATTGACATTGCCTTTAAATATTTGCAGATTAAAGTTAGCTGGAAAGGAGTTCCACAAGTGAGAAGTGTGAGAGAAGAAACTGTTAGCATAGAATTTATAGCTACATCCCTCACAGCCACGTTTTTGACCTTGAACCTCACAGCTGGCTTGTTGAAATTGTTATAGACAAGTGTATGGTTGCAAGAAAGAAATACGACAACAGTAGAAATAGATTTACGTGATTTATTTCAATAGGAATGTGTGGTTTTGGGACAACTACCTTGTGGTATAGTTCATAGGCCGGCTGAAGATCTGGGTTGATCTCTCATAGTAGATCTCACTGATTGGTGTGGCGCTACTGCTGTTGACTGCTGCTGACCGCTCAGCCTGACCATGACAGGTCTCTTCTCTGGCCTCCTGTTGACTCCTGTTGTACTTCACCGTCTGACCCTTTTATGGCTTAACAGGCTTGAAAAATGATGTGAGTATAATTAGGAGGGAAGCATTTTTATTGGTCGAAAAATCGAAACACTTTAAAATATCATTTTATTTTTCAACCGGAACTCGTGCATTGGGAAAAATGCGTAAACAACGATAATGGTTATTTTGTGACGGGACCTTGTCCCATTCACATTTGGCTCTCTCTTGACTATGTTAGTTTATTTGCCTGTAAATCAGCCGAGATATGTCTTATTTTATTTCATAACAAAATGTATTTCTCATCGCCTGTACTTGTTTTCCTCCAGACAAAAGCTGCCAGCTTTTATTTGTGTCCCAGTCAGTTATGCAGATTTTTTCATGCTCCCTACAGGCATTTAACTAGTCCTAAGGCACTCGGTAATATACATGACTGTCTATGGTGCAGGTGATTTAGTACCTCTTTCGTCTGGGTGATAGGCCATGTCCGTTACATTCCACCTGTATCTCATGATCACATAGCTGCCGGAGGGATGCCTCTTGTGCCTGGTGCTTCTCTGAAGTGTTGATACAAAAGGAGGTAAATCACCTCTTCAATGGTTTCTGCTATGACCTGTTGATCCTCTTCACTAATACCTCCATTCGATTGATTACAATCACCATCAGTGACTGAAGCCAAGATGCCAGCTCAGGACCAAGTACATTGCAGATTCTTCTTTGTATTTTATCAAGAATCTTTAAATACATAACAGAAGCACGGAAGAAGGGTCTGTAAGGTAATTGGTTCAGACCTGGTATCTTTTCATCAGATACTGTTGTGACGTGACTTCCCTCTGTCTTTTCTACAAATATTTTCATGGAAACTCTTCTGAGGAGCTTTTTCCCCCTAGTGCCTTAATTCTATAAATTTAAGTGTGCTGCTAGATTGGCAACTAGGTCCCACCATTTTACTATTGAACTAGTTAGATTGCAACTGCCACTTCTATTCTAACAGTTTCTTTTCTTGCACTTCTCGCCTGTGGAATTACTTTCCAATTTCTTCCTTCCCTGACACAATTTTCAAAATTTTAAAATCAATATTAATTTCCATCGTCTGTCTTCCTGAACCCTGTTCTTTAATTGTCCTTTCCTCGCTGAAGTCCATTCTCTTTGTTTCCCAGCTCCCATCAATCTCTGAAAGGAGGTGGTCAGTCTCTCACATACTAGAGACAGAGACACCTCTATGGGATAAATATGACACATCTGGTCTTCTTTTTTTTTTTATTTAATCATTTCATCCATTCTCTTTGTTTCCCAGCTCCCATCAATCTCCGAAGCCAAGCAATATCGAGCTTGGTCAGTACCTAGTTGAGTGACCACTTGAGAATAATGCTAGTTGCCATAAGCTTGTATATGGAGGTGGTGTAATGGATAATGGATCAGAATCTTTAATCAAAGATCCAAATTCCAATTCCAGTGGAGTTCATTATATTAAATGTAAATACCTTTGGCAAAGGTAAGACTCCACCTCTTCTCCCTCCAGCTACCAGTTAATTAGTACGACTTGTATTACTAAAAGTATTATTATCTGAAAATAAAAATAGAAATAAGATTGTGTACAAAATATTTTGTTTTTGGCATTAAATAACCGACAGAGATTGATATACCATTAAACAAAAACAACCAACCAATCTTTCATTACCTGCATCTTCGTAGCATTATCACCTTGTTTGGGGTGAAATGATTAAAGAAAAAGAAAAAGAAGGCCAGATGTTTCATATTTGTCCCATAGAGGTGTTGATATACCACTAAACAAAAACAACCAACCAATCTTTCACTACCTGCATCCTAGTAGCATTATCACCTTGTTTGGGGTGAAATGATTAAATAAAAATAAAAAGAAGACCAGATGTTTCATATTTGTCCCATAGAGGTGTTGATATGCCGCTAAACAAAAAAAACAACCAACCAATCTTTCACCCCTGCATCCTAGTAGCATTATCACCTTGTTTGGGGTGAAATGATTAAATAAAAATAAAAAGAAGACCAGATGTTTCATATTTGTCCCATAGAGGTGTTGATATGCCGCTAAACAAAAACAACCAACCAATCTTTCACTCCCTGCATCCTAGTAGCATTATCACCTTGTTTGGGGTGAAATGATTAAATAAAAATAAAAAGAAGACCAGATGTTTCATATTTGTCCCATAGAGGTGTTGATATGCCGCTAAACAAAAACAACCAACCAATCTTTCACTCCCTGCATCCTAGTAGCATTATCACCTTGTTTGGGGTGAAATGATTAAATAAAAAGAAAAAGAAGACCAGATGTGTCATATTTAACCCATAGAGGTGTCTCTGTCTCTAGGATGTGAGAGACTGACCACCTCCTTTCTAGGTCTGTTGTTTGTATAACAATTTCACCATCATTATTGTTTTCTCATCTGCTATACTGGACGCAGTTGTGATGTCACAGTTGTGAGTGGGCATTCAGTGTTTTGTAACTCTAAAACAGCCCTTGCACCTTGCTTCATTTGATGAACAAATTAAATTTGCATTATATAATTGATTTTAGTTGGAAAAAACTTTATAATGTTTCAGATTTAAATACTAATTCATCAGTATTTTTTGCCTTCTTTTTTTTTATTAAAAATTTCAGTTGATCACAAAATCGCTTTCTATTAACAAATTAAATATTTTTGTTAGATCAACATATAATGGTGCAATTTTTATGATTTTCAGAGAAGCTTTCAGAAAATACTTGAAAGTGCTTTTTAATAAACCTACTTCACAATCCTAAATAATGTATTTTCTTACTCCATTACTCAATTTCTTTTTTCTTTTTCAGAGTACATGAAATCATGATGTCTATTTATGATAAAAAAAAGACATTCTTACATTGTGAAATTCATGGATTGGTATTTGCTTTTAAATGGCAAGACATGACAGGATACAGATAGGCATTAACCATTTCCTTTGAAATCTGTAATTTGAAAATACATTTTTTTATGAATTCAACTCTCAAAACAAACATGCAAACTCAAACTGGAGAGAAACATTTTCACTGTCAAATCTGTAGCATGCGTTTTTCCTTTAAGTCATCACTCTCAAAACACATGTTAACACACACTGGAGAGAAACCATTCCACTGTGAAATCTGTGGATTTAAGTTTACCCAAAATTCAAGTCTCAAACAACACATGTATACACACACTGGTGAGAAACATTTCCGCTGTGAAATCTGTGGATGTAATTTTTCCCACAATTCAAATCTCAAACAACACATTTATACACACACTGGAGAGAAACCTTTCCACTGTGAAATTTGTGGATTTAAATTTTCCCAAAATTCAAGCCTCAAACAACACATATATACACACACAGGAGAGAAACATTTCCGCTGTGAAATATGTGGATGTAAGTTTTCCCACAAATCAACTCTCAGAAAACACCTGTATACACACACTGGAGAGAAACCATTCCACTGTGAAATCTGTGGATTTAAGTTTTCCCAAAATTCAAGCCTCAAACAACACCTGTATACACACACTGGGGAGAAACGTTTCTACTGTAAAATCTGTGGATGTAAGTTTTCCCATAATTCAAGTCTCAAGCAACATGTAATTACACACACTGGAGAGAAACGTTTTCACTGTGAAGTCTGTGGTTTAAAGTTTTCTCAAAATTCACATCTCAAACGTCATATGTATACACACACTGAAGAAAAACCTTTCTGCTGTGAAATCTGTGGATTTAAGTTTATCCAAAATTCAAATCTCAAAAGGCACATGTTAACACACACTGGACAGAAATCTGTGAAGCAAGCTGTCCAAAATATGCAAATCATAAATGAGACAAGTTAATGCACACTAGCAAGTGACCTTTTCATTGTGAAATTTTGAATTATTTTGTCATCAAATTGACTTCTCAAATGACACATGTTAGGGTCCATTAGAGCTGAAAACGTTGCTACATTATTTCTCAACAACTTGAAAAGAGATCCTTGCGGAGACAAAAATGGAATTCAAGATACACAACCAGATAATATCATACTACACAAACATTTAACTAGCCAGAATTTGTCCTGTGACTTAGCAGACTCCTGTATTTACATGAAAAATATTTTGAATAATAGACACTTTATTGTTGTTTGTTTTGATGATATTCTTATTTTCACAAATTGTAACTCTGCATTAATCATTGGTAAAACAATCTTTAAATAAACAATTCAAAATGACTGAACCCTGCTTTCTTTATAGGTAAACAAGTTGCAAACGCTATTTAAATGAGTCAAGCGTGATATATAGAAAAGATTCTACACAAATTGGGATTAAATGATTGTGAACTTCAATCAACTCCTTGTGAAATGGATATTAATATAGTGAATGAGCAGGTGTAAAGTATTACTGAGAAATAGTTGGTAGTCTGATATATGTCAAATATGTTTTTAGAAAATTATCGCAATATTCAGGAAAAATCACTATGGATCATATGGTGAGAGCCAAACAAGTTCTACACTATTCAAAAGGCACAAAAAGACATTGTCTAGTATTTAATAAACCTTATAATCCCTTAAATCATTAGAGATGCTTATGGAGGAAATTCCAAGGATTTGTAGAGTATCACAGTGTATGCTTTTCAATAATCGTCAAATTTTTATTATAGATAAAATATATAAAATATCAATGACTGAAACTCTGCTTTCTTTATAGGTTAACAAGTTGTATTAAAGCAAACGCTATTTAAATGAGTCAAGCCTGATATGTAGAAAAGATTCTAAACAAATGATTGTGAACTTCAATCAACTCCTTGTGAAATGGATATTAATATAGTGAAATAGAAATAGTTGGTAGTCTGATAATATGTCAAATATGTTCTTAATCAGGAAAAATCACTATGGATCATACAGTGAGATCCAAACAAGTTCTACACCATTCAAAAGGCACAAAAAGACATTGTCTAGTATTTAATAAACATTATAATCCCTTAAATCATTAGAGATGCTTATGGAGGAAATTCCAAGGATTGGTAGAGTATGCTATAGAGTATGAAAGTGTATGCTTTTCAATAATTGTCAAATATTTCTATGATTTCTTAGAAAACGGCCTACAGTAGCATTATCACCATGCTATGTGCAATATATGGTATTAGCAGCCACAATATGAGAAGCAAAATTATTCAATTATCAAACACCATGATTAATTCAAATGAAAATGAGCAAACCATTATTGAGAGAGTCAAGAGAATCTAGCTCTATTTAAAAAAACCCATCTAGCACCAACATTCAAAATAGTGTGCAGTGCAAAATGGCACAATAAATAAAATTGGATTATATTCCGTCAGAAGAAAATGATACTGATTTATTTACAAAGCCGTTCAGCAGAGTAAAAATAGAGAAATGTTTTAATGCTCCAAATGGAGCACAGCCCTGAACTTTTGCTTGCCAATTTCTTCCTTTTCAGAGTGGTATAACAACTTGCCTGTATCCCTTCAGCATGTGAACACTGTTCCTACTTTGCTTTATTACTGTTTTATAGTTGCTTTGCTTTGCACTTGTATTATATACATATATTGTCTCATATTTGTCTTGTTCTTTACTCTTCCTCTTATTATTAACTAGTAGCATGGCCGGGCATTGGCCGTGCTTGATTAAAAAATTGTACGACTCATACAGCAATTGCTATCACTTGACTTAAAATATTTTTGCCCTTCCTTGCCTTTAAAGGAGTGCTCTCATGCTGGCCAACAGAATGTTCCTGCCTATTTGTGGCAGCCAGCTATAGGCTCTCACTCTGGCCAGTAGAAAATGGCCGCAAACTACATGAAAACTGCCGTAGAAGCATGAAAAAATCAATTATTTCCACTATCGATGGGAGTTGGGAAATGCAAAGTCGGTCTTTGCCTTCTCGCTAACTTGGAGCATGTGCATGTAAATTTTGGTGCAAATCTGTCAAAAATTGTGGCCGTGCATTCGTTACACACACACACATCCTGTCTTTTATAGATAGAGATGTTTATTTATTAATAGTTGATTTGCTTTTCACCTGCATTATATACATATATTATTTGTTTCATATTTGTCTTGTTTATTCTTCATTTAACTAGCAGTATAACCTGTCTTCAACCAGGTGTTTAATTACTGGACATTTGTGCCATTCAATTGGAGTAGTTTAAGTTTAAAGACAGTCTGCCTAAAAACAATATTAGTAACAACAATTGGGTGCAACTGAGGCACATCCCTAAATGGTGGGGTGGGGGGTAACAATTTGAATGGGGATGGCCCTGAAAAGGGCTGTTTTTGCGTTCTCAATCTTTCAAGGAAGGAACCTCTTCCTGGACTGTCATAATAATAATATATGATAATTTTATAAATTTTTTTTTAATAATTTTAATAATCTTTTGCGTCAGATTTCAACTCTCTAAATTGATTGTATGCTGTTTTCTACAGGCATTAATTTTTGCCTTTGTTTTACACTTTGTGCAAAAGCCAATCATTTTTAAAAATTTTTCACCTTCAATGTTGTAATTTTTTTCCAGCCAATTTGGACTCAAAACCGGCACTGGAGAATTATCTATCAAACCAAAAAATTTTCATCAAAATCAGGCGAAAAGTGTGAAAACGCATAAACAACATCCGATCACACACACACACACACACACACACAGAGGTGCTCTCAAGAAGTTGAGCGTCAGACATTCTAATGGGGGGGGCAAGGAAGGATCTCTGAGGTGATTAGTGTTATGAAACTAATAGTTCATGTTATTCATGCTAATCTAAAAGGGAGATTTTTCAAATGTGTTATGTACTTGATCTTCCATGTGAGATAATCTAACCAACAAAAGCGGAAATTGGTTACATCCCGTTCCATACTAATAGTCATTGTTATGAAGCCTCCATTTCATGTTGCCAGCCACAAAGTTGGGCTCAGAGTTGGTAGAGGGAAGAGCCGACATAATTTAATCTGACTCAAATATCTCCTACCTACTCATCCAGAATCTATTCTTAGAATTAAAACTAAAATATAACCTTCAAATATGTTTCAAAATGCATTTTTATTATAATATTCTTTACATTTTCATGTCAGTCACATTGAGATTGTTGAAATGTATTAAAGTAACTCATTTCATGTAGAAAGCTTTGAATGCATTTTATTTTTAGCCTGTTTTAATCTCTGTTTACATGTAAAATGTTGTGTTTCTAGCATGGTTGGAATAATTTAGTGTGCACATCTATGGAAACTTTTCATTCAAATTGCATCAATTTCTGCTGGATTCTTAAAATTTTGTTCAGTTTGTTTTTAAGATTGCCAGAGACAAAAAGTATTAGCTGGGTTTGAACTTTGATATGTCTGCCAGTGGTTGGATTAAAACCATCAGTCCATTAATAGTGGTGATAGCAGTAGATTGGAAAGTTGTTTGGTTGTTTTTTGTTTTTTTACAGCTTATCAACCCCTCATGGGTCAATTTAAAGCCGAGACATTCTTATATTTCATTAAATTTTTTTTCCAGTCGTATGGTATCAACTATTTACTTATTTAATTTTTATGCAATCTTATGGTTATCCTATAGTATTGTGGAATCTTCCACGTCTGCCAGTCACCCCCGCCGGGAAATGTACTCTTCCCTGCAAGTGATTATCGTCACCATCAAGCATACACTACATGGAAATAGTACGACAAGCATTCATTGGTTAATCTACTCAAAACTAGCTTGCTGATTGGTCAGTTCCGACCAATCAAATCGCCTGCACACAACAAATCCGTTTTCCCGCTCAATATGCTCTGAGCCAGTCATGTGATACACAATCTTATATAAACAAAACACGAGTGGTTCTCTCTCTTTTTCGACACTCTTGCATCTCATCTCTTGCTGCCAAAATATAACCTTCAAGAACTCCCGTCTTGACCCTGCAGTTAGACGTTAAAGAACATTACAACATACACGCAAGTACGAACTCTTAACTCTTTTGAATTCTTGCCAACTTGATCCAATACACAATTCCTAACATGTAACAGGAACTCATTTTTCTAAATTACAGTTTATTACTCCAACCTTTATGAGCTCAGGTGCAAATATTTCCAAATCTAAGAGACATAACTCTGTCAAACCTTTAGCTTATGTACATGTACACTAAGACCAATAAATTCAATTGTTAATCATTATTTCCCTGTCTTGTATTAATTGTTGTGGATGGAAGATTATTGAACACACACAATTTTAAACCTTCTCACCATTCAAACCTTCTAATACTTTCTAACACATCACACATACTCAACAATATCAACTACTTTGGTTGGTTGAAATACTTTTTATCTGTTAGGTTTATATTTTTTGGTATAAATCCACTCTTTTGAGAAATGATATATTAGGTTGGTGCAAAAATAATGACGTAATAATGTCGTTTTTTTGATGTATTTTTTAACGTCAAAAAACAACATTATTACGTCATTATTTTTGCACCAACCTAATATTATCCATCCTTGCTCTTTCAAAGAACTCCTTTATGTTGTTTATACTAAGGCATGTTTTCCTAGATGGAGCAAGTGCTGTACACTCAGTCAAAATACGTTTCATAGTATATGCAGTTTGACATGGGTATATTGATTGTTTTTCCCCTTTCAGTAAGTACAAGTGTGTAATTCTTGTATGACCAATGTGCAAGCAGGACAATATTATCTCCTCTAATGAGAATTGAACTTCCTTCACAAGCCTTTTGTCCTGCCCTGTATATATGGCGATATATCTGATAATTTCCTCATATATGCATCATGGACTGGTCATTTGTCATTCTAATCTTAAAATATATTAGAAGGGGGTTTGAAATTTAATGAAAGAAAAATAAAAGTCATGAGCAAAATGAACATGTGTAAGTGATTTGAAAGGTGATCTGTTAAATATTTATCATAATAAATACTTTGAGTTACTTGCACATTCTGCGTGCAGGCTTTTGGTACTGTTCTGTTTAGTGATTTCTTCATGTTATAGACAAGCGTATGGTTGCAAGAAAGAATTACGACAACAGCAGAAATAGATTTACAGGATTTATTTCAACAGGAACGTGTGGGTTTTGGACAGCTTCCTTGTGGTTTAGTTCATAGGCCGGCTGAAGATCTGGGTTGATCTCTCATAGTAGTTCTCACAGGTTGGGTAGCGCTCCTCCTGCTGGCTGCTTCTGACCGCTCGACCTGACTGTGACAGGTCTCTTCCCTGGCCACCTGTTGACTGCCATTGTACTTCCATGTGACCACTTTTATGGCATTTTTTATGGCTTAATAGGCTCGAAAAACAATGTGAGTATAATTAGGAGGGAAGCATTTTTATTGGTCGAAAAATAGAAACACTTTAAAATATTATTTTATTTTTCGACCGGAACTCGTGTGCTGGGGACATGTGTAAATGAAGATAATGGTCATTTTGTGACAGGGCTTTGTCTCGTTCACATCCGACTCTCGCTCTTGAGTATGTTAGTTTATTTGCCTGCAAATCAGCCGAGATATGTCTTATTTTATTTTATAACATTCATTTCTGGAGTCTTTTAGCAGAATATATATTGAATATATGTTAATGATTTTATGTAGGCTGGCTCTAACAGTGGATGTTGTTTCTAATGAGGATTGAATTGAATTCTAATTGGATGAAGAATTTTCTGTAACCCTGCTTCCATTCTCCAAGTATTGGCTTGATTTGCAGCCAGAACTGTCACTCTGATGTTCTTGCCATTATTGTTTAATAAACTCATTTATTTGACCCTTCAGGTCTGTGTAAGGAATCTTAAAGTCCAGGTCAATTTCTATATTTTCAATATGTTTAGCAGCTGCACCAGCTTTTTCATTTCCAATTATCCCAGTGTGACTTGAGATCCAACACATCACAGCATCTATCAACACGGATATTAAATGGAATTTATTTAGCAACTTGACCATTAAAAGGTTGTCAAGTTTTTTAAGTTTTAGTGTTATTAAAACTGATAGTTAATCAGAAAAGATTGTAATTTGTTTGTTTTTATTTCTTGAAATAATGCTGTGTGTTAGATCTATTGAAGATGGCGGTTTCGTCTGGGAGGTATTTACTGCACATCCTGTTTTATTTCCATGTTTGGACTCATTTGTAAAGATGAGTGTGTGTCTGGGATAGTGTTGTAACCTAGAAAGTGTTACTGAATAAGGAATAAACAAAATGGAGGTTGGAAATGAAATGGAAATCTTTATAACATCAACAAAATACAATACTCGCCAGCGGCATGAAGTAGGTAAACCACTGCTAGAGGTGGACTACTTAGCCCTATTTATAATAGTGTCCAACATATTTATGAGGATTGGGACATAATTATTAGTGTTCATAGGTATGGTATATAATAGTTTTCTTTAATTTTATTGAATTCTTTCTGACAGTTAAGAGAATGCATATTTATTATTATTTTTTTTTGAATTTGCATAAGTCAAAATATATTTTTTGAGATCGTGGGATCTAGGAGAAATGTTAGGAATTATATTATCATGGATTGTTGCCAGTTGTATTTTTGATTTCTCAATAAGGGGTTCCATTTGGAGCCCAAATGTTTTTCTAGTATTTTCTTTTTACTGATAGAGGTTTCTGTGTTCTGGGAGGAATGTATTTTAGTAGAAAGGGTTAGATGAACAAGATTTTAGTTTTGTATAATACTGTAGCAACAGTGCAAATGAAGATCAACCATAACTGGGACACAGAATGCTACGATAAACAAAAATGAAATCAGAATCACGACATTCCGTACAACAGTAACACTGGCAACTCACTGACTGACGAAACAAAAATCTGTTAATAAAATTTTCACTGTGAAAAATTTAGTGAGCTGGGGTTAAAATTTCCGCAAAGAAATATACAAATACCACTGTGACTATTCTGCCCTATCAAACACCAGGGATTGAAGTTTTAATCCGACCTTTATTTAGGTCATGTGTCTTTTACAAGCATAACGAGAAAGATGACAGCATGTTGATCCAAATAATAAAGTATTGAAAGATAATTCCTTATTGAAATATTCCAACATTGATTTGTCTTTTTGTTCAGTTTAGTTTTAGTTTTTTCTTTCCACTTATGCTGTTAGGTGTCATGAAAAGATACTGTCAGTGGCATGGTGAGTGGCCGGGAGGAGAGATACATGGTGAGTGGCCAGGAGGAGAGATATCTTGTGGATTCTGAGAGTGTCTGCCACTAATTCGCTTCCGTGTTTTCTCACTTTTCAGCCAGAGTAACTGAGGGTGTATGCTCGTAGGAATGGTTGGTTGATAGGCATACAAGTGATGTGTCCAAACAACTTGATCCTCTGTCATCTGATGTGTTGTATGATTGGTATTGCTCCTACCGTATCTCTTATTGCCTCATTCCTGATCTTGTCTCACCTGGTCTTGTTCACTGCTGCCTTTCTCAGGCATTTCATCTCACAAGTGATCAGTTTCCTCTCAAGGGTTTTTGTTAGGGGCCCATGTCTGGCACTGGTATGTCAGCATTGGTAGGAAAATGGCATTGATGAGATTTGCCTTGGTGCTCATGGGAATAGTCAGATGTTTTAGAAGAGGAGCAAGTTGGTAACTAACTGCATTGGCTTTCTGACATCTAGTCTCAATTTCTCTGTCTAGTTTGCCGATTTCAGTAAATACGCTGCCCAGATATTTGAATTCACTGGTTGGCTTTAGCTGGGTCCCATTGATGTTAATATCCAGGTTTTCTGGTCTCTTTCTGAAACTCCTTTTGTTTGGACAAAAAAAAAAAAAACCCAAAAAACTTCAAACAAAAGGAGTTTTTTGTTCATTCACCACCAAGTAGAAAAGAATGGCATTTCATTAACGAACGGAAAACTAATGTAAATATAAATGTTATGAAAAACCTGATAAAAATGAAAATATTGGAATTACTATAAAATTGCATTGTTATATTGTCTGTCCCCAAACTGTTTTTGAGCAAGAAACAAATCATTCTTTTACTATCTATATTTCTGAGATGAGGTATTATGTACACTATTTACATTATTCAGACTATTGTCCTCATCTTTTCGTTGAGATGAGGTATATTTTTACATTATTCAGACTATGTTATTTATTACAATGTTTCAGCCCTTCAGTATCTGTCTATATTTCTGAGATGAGGTATTATGTACACTATTTACATTATTCAGACTATTGTCCTCATCTTTTGTTGTATATTATCACATTATTTACATTATTCAGACTATTGTCCTCATCTTTTTTGCCATATTTATTACAATGTTATTTTCAGTATCTGTTTTTCTGAGATGAGGATCATTACAGACTATTTCCCTAATCTTTGGATATTTATCAATTTCGTTTTTTGAATGAAAAAATTCAATTGATGAAGAATTTCGTTTATTAAAAAAATCAGAGTTATTGCAAGTAGCTACATATTTTGGTTTAAACATTAATGCAAATATGAAAAAAGTAAAAGTAACATTAGACCTACTGTAACACTATTAATAGCAAAGACAGGATTATTGGATATATTTATACATTGAATATGAACCCAGGTATAGGGCTATGCATAGATTATTTAAGACTGAAACTGAGATCCAATCACAACATTGTACCCTTATATGGTAAGCATTTATGATGCTCTATTAATTATCAGGTATTAATAGTTTGTGAATATATGAATAGAAAAGTGTTGAATGTAGCCTTGTCATCCTATATATAGATGAGGCTAGATCAGTGACAGACACTATGTCACTAAGCTAGATCTACGTATCTGTCTATATTTCTGAGATGATATATTATGTAAATATTTACATTGTTTGGACTATCATCCTCATCTTTGTTGACATGTTTATCACAACTGATAACTGACATCCATTAGACATGGCACATGGAACTAGAACAGTCTACCCCAGCAAGCGAAATAAAGGGTTCAGTTCGATATCCCAACCAACTGAAGAAAGCCGGAGTGTACAACAACCGAAGTGTAGTGATAAATATGACAACAAAGATGAGGATAGTCCGAACAATGTAAATAGTGTCTAGATCTAGGTCTTGCCCAGCAGTTTTGTGAATCAGCACGGAGTAAAGATTTTGTATTAAGAATAAATACTGTTTGTACAATTAAAGGAAAGAAAATGTCCATTATGGAAGCAGAATGTTTAAATATTTAGGTCTTGATGCAAGCACTCTTATATAATCTAACTCTGTATCCTGGTGTGGGACTAAATACTAAATATGTAAGTTATATATTTCTAGGTGAATAATCCTTTCAGAAGAAATGAAACGTAATGTTGTGAGTGGAGCACAGAAGAAGAAAAAGAGATCTGCAGAGGAGAAGAAAATAGGAAAACTTCCAAAATTAACATTGTGGCTCAACACAGGTGCAAAAAAATACCTTACTCTATCCACTCCCCACTGATAAGAAGTCATGATTAATGAGATGTCTGAATATTTTGGTCCTGAGAAATTAAATTTTGTGTTTGTTTACATTCATGCTATCCGTCCTAAATGTGAAGATTCTTACAGAAAAGAGTGATCCAAATTCTCTTAGACATTTTTACTTGAAGAATTTCTTTTTAAGATAGTTTCAGCTAATGTATCTGCTATGTCCTTTTAGTCATATTGCTATTTTTGGAGAGATGCTTAATTGGTATCATTTTGGTATTTCCCAACTATTTTTGTCGCCATTTTTGGAGAAATGCTTAACCTTTACCACACTGCAGGTGACAAAAGTCGCCATAGAGTTCTCTCCCTTTGCTACTCTTGGCACATTTCATTGTCTTGAGACAGTTGCTATAAACACTTTAAGCTAGAAATCACCTACTACTGCTTTGGAAAAAGGTTAAACTTCCATTTTCCAGCACTATGCTATGTTCTCTTTGTTGGTTATGATATTGCTATTTTTGGAAAGATGCCTAATTGGTGTTGTTTGGTATTTCCCAACTATTTTTCTCACCATTTCCCATACTGATTTTATTTTTGAGGAGGAGCTGCTTAGCTTGTTGACATATTTTTGCCAACATTCTTTATTGCCTTCTTTCACTACTCTACGATCATTGCTCTATGTAACTTGTAATTCTTTAAGTTTACCGTTGTAGGTTCTTTGTTAAATTTTTGAAGAGATGCCTTTTGTAATCTTATGGCTTGCTTAGAGTTGCACATTCTGCATGAAGGCTTTTTGTACTGTTCTGTTTAGTGATTTCTTCATTTCTGGAGTCTTTTAGCAGAATATATATCAATTATATGTTAATGATTTTATGTAGGCTGGTTCTAACAGCAAAGTGGATGTTGTTTCGAATGATGACTGAACTGAATTCTAATTGGATGAAGAATTTCATTTATTAAAAAAAAAAAAATCAGAATTATCACAACTAGCTACATATTTTGATTTAAACATTAATGCAAATATGAAAAAAGCAAAAGTAACATTAGACCACTGTAGTACTATTAATAGCAAGAACAATTTTAATGGGTTCAGCACAAACTGAGAATACTTAGCTGTGATCCACTTTTAACAGGTTTAAGACATAGAATATAGAAATCTAATTCTACAATAGCTGAATAGTTTCCTCAAAAAGGGTTTATATATGTTTATGCTCCTTTATTTAGTAGACATGTCCTTTTCATTTATAAGTTTCTCCATGCTTTTTCCCTTAACGTCTGTGTCTTTATTTCTCCATGCAGTGTTGTGGCAATTAAAGCTTCCTAATAAAATAAAAGGCTTGTGTACAGGTGGATCTGTTATATATTTATCATAATAAATGCTTAGAGTTGCACATTCTACATGCAGGCTTTTGGTACTATTCTGTTTAGTGATTTGGGCAATGTTCATCACTGTTTATCCCTAGTCAGAGCCTTTAACAATGTCCATGAGGAAGTTTTTTTTTTTTTTTTTTTTTTGAAGCACTGCCATCAGAAGTGGCTACACTATGCTTGGGAGCCATATTGAAAAGCAATAAATTTTCATAAATGAATAAGAGCAAATGAACAACAATCCAATATGGTATACACCACCTCTATCACTATTTGACGATGTATTCATCCGCAACAGAGTGTATCCTTCTTTCATGTTGTGTGCGGCAGATGTATGTGGTAAATTTGAAAATAAGATTAAGATTAAGATTAACCACAAATCATTATAGGCAGTGACTGTCTTAGCCAACCACTTACTGTATAATCTTTTTAGAAGTTAATCCATTATATATTTTATCATCAAAATCCAGTGTATACAAAACCAACCATGATTAATAGTTACTTGCACTCTCTGTACAGATTCTTCAGGCTACTGCTCTGTTCAGTGTCATGAGCATTTATACCCATTTGGTTTACCCAAGATATCATAATCAGGGTAGCTAGTGAATACATACAATATAATCATGAATAAAAATCATCAGAGATGGGGGAGGGGCAATGACAATTTTCTTTTATTTTAGTACCAGTTTTGTATTATAAAATATTTAATTGCACCTAATATGTTTTTTTTTTAATTAGTCTGAATTTAAGAGTTATTGAATTATCATATTACTGAGTATACTGAAATGGTACATTAGGAAAAAGTGCTCAATGCTGCAGGTGTGTATCAAAAATGCTTTTACAAAATTTGGGGGTGGGTTCCTAAAACCAAAACAAAGATAAAAGTTGTTATAAACATATATCCACAAATCCTTTCCTTTTTGAGTTAATAATTTTAAAGAAAGTTTACAGAAGATGGTGGTGTTTTGCTATAAAGACTAAATTTAGGACTTCAATTTCATTAACTTTAAAATCAGTCTATTTTACAAAAAGTGTTTCATAGGGTGCAATTCAATATTTTATGACATCAAGCAGGGAAGGAAATAAAAGAAAGAAATTAAACTCAAAAATATAATTTAACTTGTAATTATATACATCACGGATAATAGTGTTGTTTCATGGGCGTGATGTATATAATTACACTTCTATTCCAACCATCAATATTAAACTAAACCTACTATTTTAAAAACAATTATTATTAGCATGTACCACTCAAGTACCTTTTCATGATGCTCTAGATAATATTTATACTCAAATAGATGGTACTGCAATGGGATCTCCTTTAGGCCACCTTTTTTCTAATTATTATATGGCACATTTAGAAAATAAAATGCTTAATGACACTAATAAATCTCCTATATATTTAAAATACGTAGATGTAATTTTTTTTTACTTAAAAATATTGATCAAATTACACAACTTAAAAAACAAATTTGTAAGTCACTCCATCCTCAAATTTACACTAAAACTTAATAATAAAATCCCATTCCTTGATGAACTTATTGATTCCAGCACACATAAATTCAATACTTCTCTTTCTAGGAAACCCACTTGCATTAACTTGTGTCTTAATTATAATAGTGAATGCCCCCAACAATATAATTTAGCTGTTATAAAAAACTTAATCCAATGCACACAAATGATATCTTCTTCCAAAACCATATTCTATAAAGAAGTACATAGCATTAAACAAACACTTGTTAATAATGGATTCCCTAATACAGTCACTGATCAACAAATTAAAATATATCAGAATAAATTTAATAATACTTCTATCAAAATTGATAATATCATACTTATAAAACCCAGGTTGTGTGTGTGTGTGTGTCTGTACATTTATATATTGGATCGGATTTCCTACATTTTTCAACCGATTTTAACAAAACTTCACAGGACTACATAAAATTACCTTGCGGTTGTTCTGACAGCGCCCAAAATGGGAAAAACACAATTGTTTTTGCACGAAATCAATTTGAAAACATGATTAAGAGGCATCGCCAGAATGAAAGGAGGACAACTCATATCGAGATATACTTATAAAACCCAGGTTGTTTGTGTGTGTGTTCGTTTATATATGGGATCGATTTTCTACATTTTTCAACCGATTTCAACAAAACTTCACATTTTTTTTTGGCAGGTAGTGTTTCTTATTGTCTTGCACACTTTTTTCTTTATTTTTACATTCAGAATGCTTTAAAAATTCCATTTACAAGACAATTGTTTATAATAAAATTTTATTCAATCGGTAGACTCATAACGATTGAAAACAATGTTTTTGTTTGGGTTTGACCAATTCGTAAAAAAAAAAAAAAAAAAAACCTAATTAAGACATGCGTGTCCGTCAACCTTAATAATCTTTGTCAATTTTATTTTTCAGTCTTTATGATGGTCGATACTTGATCTATCTCTTACTGTTACATCCCCAGGCAACGCCGGGCGCTACTGCTAGTTAATAATAATAGTGTACATCAAAATAAACATAATACTATTATACAATTGTAATAAAATGCATAATAATTGCAAACATGATGAAACAACACTTAAAAACATAATAAGCAGAAATGTTAAACCCATTAATAATAATAATAATAAAGTTCATCATATATTATAAAACATTTAAAACAACTGACTTCATAACCCTATAACCACAACTAAATCCTCTACAAAAAACCAAGGTAGTGTATCAATTTACATGACTGTTCAGAGATTGTATCTCTGATACTAATAATAAAACCAATACATATATTGGTTTTACTATAAGCATGCTCTTCCGTAGACATACCTGTCACTTTTCTGATCTTAGTTTATTAAACAGCACTTTTTAGACATGGGACACTATTGGAAAGGTGCTAGTAAACTG
Source organism: Acanthosepion pharaonis (assembly GCA_903632075.3). Taxonomy (NCBI): domain Eukaryota; kingdom Metazoa; phylum Mollusca; class Cephalopoda; order Sepiida; family Sepiidae; genus Acanthosepion; species Acanthosepion pharaonis. The sequence goes on along the minus strand of CAHIKZ030005432.1, from coordinate 1,792,579 downwards.
AAGTACGCCAGATTCGTTTTTCTAGGTGGTGACAAAGGAAGGAGTTTTTTTTCAACTGACCCCAGTAGAGGAATATAGCCACGAAAAGGGGAAATAACCTTGTGTGAGTCCGTGGTGGAAGCAGCAGAATTAGTACCTATTATGTTGGTTATTAAAGTCAACAGGACAATGATGGTAAAGAAGGGGGAAGAGGTAGGAAAGGCTTTACCATTAATGTCCGTATAACAGGTGAAATTTAGTGGAGAAAGAAGTAGAGAACAGAGTCAAATAAAAGAATGAAGTGAAGAAGTCCTGGGTTTTGGCTCGAAATGTCTCAAAAACAGAGAGGACTGAGTGATTGAGAAAAAGAGAATGAAATACTTCTCTCCCAACTCCAAAAGCAGTTGAGAGAAATAAAACACAAGAAGACAAAAAAAAAGAAAAAAAAAAGGATAGAATTAAGTAGTAGTGAGAGGAGAGAGAAATAAATAGTCCTGTAAAGAAATCCCCCTACAGTGGGAGGAAGGGAGAAGTGGACTCCATTAGATTGAGGTCAATGTCTGCTGGGCATAAAGAAAGAAAGAGACATGTATCAGGTAGAGGTAGAAAGGTGATAAACGAAGGAGTGGGAGGAGTTCTTCAACTGACCCCTGGTAGAAAAGTATAGTCCTGAAAATGGCAAAGTATCCTTGTGCGAGTCTGTGGTGGATGTGGCAGTAGAATATAGTCCTGAAAATGGCAAAGTATCCTTGTGTGGGTCTGTGGTGGATGTGGCAGTAGAATATAGTCCTGAAAATGGCAAAGTATCCTTGTGCGAGTCTGTGGTGGATGTGGCAGTAGAATATAGTCCTGAAAATGGCAAAGTATCCTTGTGCGAGTCTGGTGGATGTGGCAGTAGAATATAGTCCTGAAAAAGGCAAAGTATCCTTGTGTGAGTCTGTGGTGGATGTGGCAGTAGTACCTATTATGTTGGCCCATCAGGCCAACAAAGTAAAGAAGGGAGAAGTGGTAGTAAAGGTTCTACCACTAAAGTCTGTACAATGAGTGAAATCAATGAAGAAAGTAGAAAACAGAGTCAAGTAAAAGTATGAAGTGATATCCACTGTAAAGAAGTCCTTTACAGCAGTAAATGTTTAGTCACAATGGAAGAGGAAGGGGGAAATAGACTTACAAAGCAATCTCACTGTTTTCTGCTGTTAGAAAGTGAAGAGGCAAGCTTAACGATGGAGAAATTTTATCGTCAAGAGTTTTTGATATTATTAAAAGAAACGATCAAAATGTTTCTTTTTGGGGAAAGTTAAATTGAAATTAGATTTTAGAAGCCAGTTGTTGGAGTAAACAAAAAAGGGAAAAACAAATCTCTTTTTAGGCATTTTCAAAGAAAAGAAAAAGGCAGTAGTAATTTTTCTTTTTCTTTTTTCATTGCTTGAATGAAGTGGATGATCAGAGAATTATTTTATTGGGTTATGAGGTTTGGGTATAGGCTGTCAGTTAATTGTCGGATAGATTCAAACTTAATGCCACTAGTGAGATTGATTTGTATCCCTCTCTTGAGGGGTATACACATTCAGATACTTGCTGGTCACAGGGTATCCTGTCCCTGTGCTGGTGGTATCATGGCTATGACTAGCTTGGACAAGCTATGACCAGCTAAGACCAGCAGCCCAAGTGAAAACACTCAGGTCCCCACATTAAAAACTGACCTTGTGTCACAACCTGACTCAGGGGTGGGCTCAAGTAAATCTTCCCCCAGTAAGATTGATTTTAGATGTGGACCATCCCATTGCTGGGTGTGAAGATGACGTGGTGTTAGCCTGTAACGTCACCACACTCTAAGGTGTTTTTGAAACACAAGAAAGGAAATATCGGTTTGATATTCTAGATTTAAAATGAGGAATATTTTAGTAATAATTGCTTACTACTAATGAAGTGAGTGTTTGGCTCTGATGAATAAGTCATGAAATTTAAAGTGACTGAGGGGCACGCAAACGATCAGAGCACACATTAAAGGGAAGATTGTCCAGAATCATATTGATAGTTAACTGTGCTAATTAAAAGGAGGATTGGATGGGTGGATTCAGTGTCTGGTGGTAACGGATTCGTTTAAATAAGCCATCCAGTAGAATAATAGCAGGGATTGGTTGGAGGGGATAGAGGTGTGGATAGTGTGTCAGAGGGGGCGGAGAAAATTAATTGTTGATGCTGCCATTGGTTTGCACATGGGCCTGTGTGTATGTCCAGCAGTTGTATTGATGAGACATGACCTTTGGGATGAGAGTGCCACACACCTGTCTAGGTCCAATCAGCTTACTAAGAGTTGGTTAAAAGAAAACTTGGGAAACTAAGAGAAGGAAGTAGTAGGAGTGTTCCAGATTAACTGAATATGAAAATGAACAAACAATGAGTGGTTAGAGGAGTAAAAACAAGGAAATCTTGTTACCCTGACAGGAGTGGCTGGTATTGGGGGGGACTGATGACGATGACAGGAGCTTGGAAACACAGACAAAATACAATTTTCAAGAAAACAAGCGAATTAATAATAATAACAAGGTCAAAATGGTTGGTCACCTTTGTGATAGATTTCAATCCATATGAGTAACTCTTGAACAACTTGGAGAGAGAGGTAAGAAAGCTGGATATAACCAGGGGAAAGATAGCACAAAAAATATCCCAGGGAAAGAAGACTTATCTTAGACTGTTGTACTCCCTGGAATTGGAGACGGCTATAATGGAAACCCAGTTGAAAGAGACGATTAATTACCTTGTGGTGATATGGTCATGCAACAAACGTTGGGGTTGCCAAATATGTAGTGATAGGTGTTAAAGATATTTAACTTTGGCTAGGAAAGGTGGGATTAAGGACAATGCGTGGATGCAATGCAATTTATATTTGACATAAATAGCACACAGTATAAAATACAAAACTGAACGGAATGATTTCAAAACACAACAATTAAATTTATTTGATACATAACTGAAAAGGTAGGACAGAGTCATGTCCCTTTGACTTGGTAATAATTTTACCTGAGTTCATATTAAGAAAGTTTGGAATTGTGAGTTGTAAAGTTGGTAAACGTTCAGTAGAGATTTCTAAGTATGTACTTGCGTGAATGTTGGTAATTGTCTTTAACGTCTGGCCAGCAATGACTAAGACGGGAGTTCTTGAAGGTTACATCTTGGCACTTGGTAGCAGGGAACGAGACGTGCGAGAGAGATGAATGAAAAGAAAAACTACTCAGCGAGTTCACACGTGTTTGGTTTATATAATGGTCATGTGGCTCCCAGCATATGAGCGTGAAAACAGATTGGTCGTGTGCAGGCGGTTTAATTGGTCGGAACTGCAAGCTAGATTGGAGGTGATTAACCAATGAATACTTGTTGATTTTTGTATGAAAGTAGGATGTTACTTACCAGATAGGAAGAGTGCATTTCCTAAAAAGAGGTAAGGCTGGTTTGTTGTGGAAGATCCCACAACCTAAAAGGAATACAACTGCTATAAACTAGAAGCAAAAGAACAGTAGTCCCTATTATTAGAAAAGCGCTGTGTATCCTGTTCGGAAGAGTGATTGAAGATGATGTGAAGGTTATAAAGGGAAGACTGGGAGAAATGGAAAAGGATCAAAGGGTCTTAGTCCAGGTAGTGAGAGAAAATGCATCGATACTGAATGTGACGAGATTATAACTAACGAAAAATAAGGTAAATATCAATCGGTTGATAAGAAGATTGCAAGTGTTGAGGCAGGAAATATATAACAACTCAAAAGCTCTGGCAAATGAATTCCAAACACTGAGTGGCTCTGTACAGCGGTACTTCCAGCTAATAAGCATTGTTAACAAGGTACGACAAAGTAGCCAGACCCTAATGATTTTGATGGAGCATGTGAGCAGTCAACTAGATATGCTATCGTTGGGGACCTGACCCCAGGAATAGTGACCCTGGGCCACCTGAGGGAGTTGTTATTAAAAATACAAGCAGAGTTATCCTACCATTTAAGATTGCCAGTGGATCCTGATTAAGAGTTATGGAAATATTAAAATGTATTGGGTTGTGTCACGTTGTTAGAAAAAAATGCTGGTCTTGATATCCATTCCACTACTGTACCAGGAAAGAATATTTGAAGTATAGCACATAGTTAATTCGCCTATGCCCTACCCACAAGCAGTGCAGGGATTGGACACAGAGGCTAAGTACAGAGTCAAAACAGAGTATATGGCAATGAACTCAGCTAGGACGAAATTTATGATACTAACAGCCAAAAAGGTGAGGAAGTGTCAGACGGACGCATTGGGCATGTGTACATCATTAAGACCCATTTATGTTACGAGCAATCACAAACTGTGTGTGCTAAAGATATTTAAAAGAGAAGAAAACATAAAAGAGAAGTATTCATGAATGCTGTGCTGCCCCAGGCTATCAGTATCTCTGATGAGATCTGAGAAATTGCTAACCAGAACCAAACTGATCTATGGTGTGTAGGGAAGAACCCACTAAAACCTTGGAGGTGGGACCCTCATTGTTCCTAATTGAGCTGCCACTAGTGTGTTCGGCATTTGGAGTGTCCATTTTGCTTCCCCCATATTATCAAGCAGAAAAGTATGAGGAACGGGATTCATTCCTAGAAACAGTAAAGAAAAGCCTAAGTAATTGGATGGAATTATGAGAACCAGTCGTGGACAAATTCGCTGAAAGTACCCTAAAGAAAATGCCAAAGTTGCTAGAGTTGGTAGACAGAATTAGCTTGGATCAGTTAAAGGAAAAACTAAATACTTTAGGAGAGAGTAAAATCAGGGAGGAAAATAATAAAACCATTATGAACTGGTCATCATTAATAGGTACCCCAGTAATTATTACTGCTATAGTGACGGCAATATGGAAACTAAAAAGGTATGGGGAAAAATCGGCTGATGGTGTTCTGGCAAATTCGCAGTGACTTGAGGAGGGAGTGCCATGCCGTGCAGTGTTCTTTACCTACACAGGTTGAACCAAGATGAAAAAGAATTCAGGCTAGATTCGATGAAGGAGGTTAACACAGAGCTGACACTTATTGATGAGAGACTGAAGTCTCCCACCGTGGAAAAGAGAAAGGTGATCAAACAGGGCAGACTGTAAAAAAAAAAAAGGAAGACCTTAAAGGGTGTTGTGAACCCCATATATACACAATGTACAATAATCAAACAAAAACATCAAAGGAACTTTAAGGGGTGCTGCGAAACAATGCATGATATAAACGGAAGAACAAGAAAGACATTAAAGCGTTGCATGATATACAGAGGAAGAGTACTTTTGGAAATGTTGCATAAAGTGAAAAAAATGGAATGAATGCTAAGTAGATTGGTAGTCAGTAATGGGATTTAAATTTTCTTTTTGTGTCATTTACGAGTAAATGACAGGAAGGGTAAGGGAGAGATGTGACACTATTGCAAAGGCACTAGTAAATTGAAAAAAAAAAAAAACTAGAAGAGGAAAAACACTAATTTTCAATAGACTGAAGATATACTGATGACCAGATGAAGGAAAATGGAAAAAGAATGGTAATTAAATTTTTTGTCTGCCAGAGATATAAAACAAAGAGACTGTCTGGTTTTTGTCAGGACTGAGAATAAGTGATGGCATATTCTTGGAGGTCCAAGGATTTCCTGGAAAGAAAAGATAATATTTTTATGACCATAGAGTGATGGAGAGGAAGACAGACCTCTGGTTGTGAATTTGGTCGATTGATAAGGATTAACTTTTAAGAGCAGACAGGTTTCGAAAAAAAATAGGAAAGGAATAGTAATTAAATTTTTCATCCGCCAAAACACAATAAAATTTCCCAAATCAAGGGATTGGCCCCTTTTTGTCACTTGTTGACCAAAGGGTTGATGAGGGGATAAAAATAAATCCCAAATGCGAAAACAACCACATACAAAAGCATGATAAGAAAGAATTTTGAACAATAATTAAAATTTGCCTAGCCCTTGGGGATGGATTTGATCAGGTGACCAAAGAGGAAAAGGTGCAGGTGGTATTTAAAGGAAGGCAGAGGTCTTTCCACACCCCTCGGGCAGTGACAGTTAGAGGCATGCACACAAAACAGGGAGGAGACAGGTTTGATCAGGTGACCAGAAGGAGGAAAAGGCCCAGGTAGAATTCTAAGTGAGGAGGAGGAGCTCCTTATATTTGGACATTTTCTGGGAGAGCCCTGATTGTTTGGGGAATGCTGGCAGTCCCAGAACAGATCACACCCTAGCCCAGCCTTTGTAAAGAAAAAAAATCAGAATGCCAAGAGAATGAAGTGTATACACTTTGATAATGAGACTGAATAGAGAGATGAGAACTACCACTTTGCCTGATCTGATGTGATTGCCGCCCTGAAGAAAAACCTTCGACTTTAATCCTTGCTCCAGAAGTCTTGTTCAAAACCGTAACAACCGGAAGGGGTGATAATTATTGAAGAATTGTATATACTTTTTCTTTTATCCGATTTATTTTTTCATGTGACTTTACTCTAACTGGACCAAACCAAGTCATCGATTCCAGTTGATCTTTTGGACCCAGCCAATCTTGTGATCAAATAACATAAGGTGACACTGTGGCAGACATGAGACAGAACCTGGGACGACCACAACTGGTTGCAACTTGCCTTGTCCCCGCCAAAAAAGAGCCCATATTTGCTTAGCATGTAAAGCTACTGCAGTTGAAATGAGGGAGAAAAAAGCACTTACCGCTCTGCCGTAATCCATCCTCGGCCAGATAACGTAAAAGAATGAGGGGGGGACTTGCATTGCATTTTTATGCAATAAAGATGCAATGCATTATGGGACAGGGACACAATGAATTATGGGATCACATGAAGATGCAAGGGATTATGGGTATATAAACAAATATAAAAGCAACTATTTTTTCCCAGTGAGGAGAGTTCTTTGAGTGACATTCACGGCTGGCGTGAAAAGTCTGTTAGTGCGATTTTGAGACAGAACTCAAGAAGGAACGACTCGAGGTTGGAATACCAGTTGGGAGAGCTTGAGTTTACTCGCTGATTATTGTTTTCTTTTTATTCGCCACAGAGACAAAACAAGACTTGGGCCAAAGCAATCAATTCTACGATCAACCAAGGGGATTGAGCTTGAATACGGTGCAGCTGGAGTAGATGACATGGAAAAACATAGCCATGTAATATCAGATAGATATTAGTTGATAACACAGCAATACTCACACACAAAGTAAAAAAGAACCTTCAGATATTGGAGGCTATCTACATTAAAACAAAGCCACCCACACTCAATAAAATTACATTTCAAACTAGTCACAACACATTACATTGCAGCTAAACATATGGTTCTGTAATATTTCATTCTCTCATGTGGTAGAACCACATTATGCATTTATGACCTGCATCTGCTATTCCATGACTGTTATTGTCACATAGCAATTTTCTATGTCAGCATAAGAAGATATCATCTTTGATGGTGTTATCTTTCTTTAAATGTACATATAACTAATATGAGCCAAAAGATTATATTAAGGAACAACATAATAAAAATATCCAAATTTTGTCTTTATTTCCTCCTGAAATTAAAGCAACTATACAAAATTTAGTACGGCTCATGATTAAACATAATAGACATTCATTATTTGTTATATTTAACAATATATGTTTGAATATATATAGATGTATAAATTGGCGGCATGTTTTCACCGAGACATGTTTCATTGAATAATTTAGACATGTCTGCTTATTTTCAGTTGGATCCTTTCATATTCACAGATAAGCTTTTTGGTGTTGTTATTGAAGGATTAGAGAAAATCGACATGTTGTTACATATTTCTTTTATTCCGAGTACTTTCAACACAATGTCATCATCAGGGTATAGTCTATTAAAAGACAAATATTGTAGTGTTCATTATTATCAAAGATATATAAGATATATTTATATCAATATAAATGTACAGATATAAATTAAAATATATATATATATATATATATATATATATATATATATAGAGAGAGAGAGAGAGATTTAAATACACACACACATTATATATATATATATATATATATATATATATATATATATATATATATATATATATAAAAACAAGAAAAAGCTTCTTACAAACCATGATGAAAAAGTTATTCCTTATTGCTCACACAAGCTCATCAAATTTAGAGACACATTATATATATATATATATATATATATATATATGTATATTTAGGCATCAATCTTTCATTAATGCATGTTTCATTAAATAATATAGACAAGTTTTGTCTATTTATTTTCAGTAAGTTCCTTTCATATTGTCTGATAAGCTAAAACACATTATCATTGAAAAACAAAAGGAAATCACCATATTGATACATGTTTAAATCCAATCTAAGCTTTTGGCTTACATAAGCCATTATCAAAGATGACAATTTCAATAAATCAAACAACACACCGACGAAACCACAATGATAGTCTGCCCTTGCTGCTTGAAAAATTTCAAAGTAACGACAAATTCGTATATATGAGATGCGGAAGCGAAAATCGCGTCACGGCTTGTGACGTCACACATGCCCACGTGAGAGAATATGAAAGGAACTTACTTAAAATAAATAGACAAAACTTGTCTATATTATTTAATGAAACATGCATTAATATACATATATATATATAAAACAAGAAAATGTTTCTTAGAAACCACATTGATGAAAAAGTTATTCCTCACTGCTCACACAAGCTTGTCAAATCATCATTTTCCCTCTTTTTGCCCATGAATTTATGAAATATTTAATACAGGAATTGGAAGAAGAAGAAGAAGCCATTCTTTACCACAAGGCTTATATGACAAGAATTTACCTACGTATACATGAATGGAATGAAATGAGAGTAATCAACTATAATAATAAGAATCATATCCTAGTTTTGCAAAGCAAACGCAATATATGCGTCAACAATAGCAAATGGTACAAGGTCAGCAGAAGAGAGCTAATAACAAACTTATCCAAATTTCAACTATCAGATACACAATTAGAAGCCCTCAGCTTTGTTTAGAAATTCGCCACCAGAATACCAAAATATGACACCGCAGATTACGTAATTAAAAATCATCACTACAATGACTCCGATTTTACCAAAGGCTACATCCAAAGCTTAATCACAGCAACAAGCAAAAACAAATGATACCGCACTTCCTCGAAGATACATAAAAGCATCCATATATCTGATAATGGCGGGGGTATTGTAATTATGGATAAACACATTTATCAACAGAAAATGAGAGAACTCATTGATGATAATATCTATGAAAAAGTAAATGAAAACCAAGCTATAAAAGAAACACAAAAATTTACAAGCAACATCAAAAAGCTACTAAAAACTGAAGACTTCTGTATAAAACTTATTGAATACCATCCAAAAACACCCACATTATACACACTACCAAAAAACACATAAACACAATGATACCTATCAAATCAGGGTTAGACAGCATCCCATATAAACTAGTTGACACACTAAGCAAATTTTTAACCCCACTCCTCAGCAATTACTTAGTCCATGACACATAAAAAAATTCAGGTGACGACCTAAACAAATTAAAAAACATAGAGATTAAAAATAAACTACCTGTGACCCAGTGGGTCACTGATGTTTCAGTTTATAAAACACTGAAGTTGATTTCAACATTAATAAATTAGTGTATGAAGAAAGTTTAAATAAAATACTTACTGTATAAACAACACATTTTTAAATCTTATTTACTTAAAATATTTTAAAATCAAACTAACTGAAAAATATATTTTAATATGCCAAAAGATATTTTTAAATATTTACTTGAAAATATCTTTTAAAAATATTTAAAATATTGTCTTTTTAAAGAAAGCTAAACTATAAATAAGCAATCACAGAGAGGTGGAAAGAAACTTCTCATTATGCGGCCAACGTACGTCCGATTCACAGGCTTTTATTATTATAATACCCATGACCTGTTGAGTCACTGAAGGTTCAGATTATAAAACATTGAATTTGCTTTCAACATTAAAAAATTGTCTGTTTGAAGAAGGCTGAAATAAAAATACTTACTGTATAAACAAATCATATTTTTAAATCATATTCACTTGAAAATATTTTTAAATATTTAAAATATTGTTTATTTAAAGCTGAGATAAAATAAACAAGCACAAAATCATGGGAAGATGGAACGAGAGAGAGAGATAGAAAGCAAGGACAGTTTTTTCTTTTGGTCTGTCAATTCATGTACACACACCATTTCCTTCTCTCTCCCTTCCTACACATTAATAAATTTACATCTCCCCCCCCCCACACTCTCTCTCTATATGTGATATACTAAAAAACCCTAATACTAGCAAAAATTAAATTACCTCTATATTATATTGTGATGAATTATATTGAATGTTGAAGGTTACGGGTAGAATAGATAACCTGAAGGTTCAGATTATAAAACATTGAATTTGCTTTCAACATTAAAAAATTGTCTATTTGAAAAAAGCTGAAATAAAAATACTTACTGTATAAACAAATCATATTTTCAAATCATATTCTTGAAAATATTCTTAAGTCTGGCAAAAAATATTTAAAATATTGTTTGTTTAAAGAAAGCTGAGACATAAATAAACACGCAATCTTGGGAAGGTGGAGAGAGAGAGAGATGGAAAACGAGGACAGTTTTTTCTTTTGGTTTCACTTTCAATTCATGTATACACACCATTTCCTTCTCTCCCCCTTCCTACATGATAATAAATTTACATCTTTCTTTCCTCCCCTCTATATGACTTCATTTGCATAGTGGCAAGCAAGCAAAGTTCACAGTTTTAGTACGATAAAGATATATCCCTTGTTCAGACATCTTCATACACAAACGTCCCTATAGAGAAATGCTTTAATATGCTAAAAAAAATAACCCTAGCATAAGCAAAAATTAAATTACCTCCATATTATATTGTGATGAAAGATAGCTAAAAATAATGCTAAAATCAAAATGTTCATCAATTTCAAAATGAAAACTTTTGTCACTATTGGCATTAGTTTTGAAATACAGCAAATTATTTTTTTATGGAAATGTTAAATTTATTGTATTACTTTGAAATTAAAACTAAAATAAAAGCTTCAAGAAAGATTTTTCATTTTTAAAAATTCATCTTAAACCATAGGTATCTTCAATCTGTGGAGGTAAGAATGAAGGGAAGGTAGAAATGGAGAGAGAGAATTCAGCTACAAAGAACAGATACTACACTTTGATTTTAGTCAAAAGGCCTAGAATTATAGTGACTGCAATAAGTGCACATTACCGGATGATGGTATCTGAGCAAAGTGATCACCATAAATAACATTGTCTAGAGAATTATTTTAAAATTATTAAGAGAAATGTTCATAAAATGGGGATTTGGCTAGAAAGAAAGAAGGGAAGATAGAAATGTTTAATATCTTCTGCTAAAACCTCAGACATAATGGACTATTCTGTTTTGATTGTGTAGAAAATCAAAAGACATATAGCTCTATAGGTAAGAGCTTTGAGACTCCAATCTGTCAGAAAGCAGTCTAAACTCTGACAGAAGTCTCTCTTGAGTCATCTTGTGAATGTTATTTTAAAAGCACCAATGATACTTTCTCTGCTTACTGTTCAACTTCACTTTCCTTTGTTTTGTTGTTAACAGAGTACGAATATTGAAGAAGGACAGATGATCTTTGCTTAAAATATAGCAAGTGTGGGTGATATGCCTGAAGTTGGTGCATTTCTTTGATTTATACAGAGATGTGTTTGTTTTGTTATATTTAGAACAAATGTCACAATGCCTGAAACCATTTGTATTTTGTGAGTCACTACTTTGGAAGAAGATGAAGAGGATTGCAACTCTTTCACAGTTGACTCTTCAGGCTCAGTCAAAGAGGAGACAGATGCAGGTACAGGTTGCATTGAGCTACTTTAGGAGGACTGAACAGGCTCTGAAAGAGGAAGAAATAGCAGAAAATGCAGCCGGAATAGTGACCTACATTCCAATGTAATCTGAACATCACAAAACTGACACAGTAATTCTAAAAAATTTTGGCATTGTATAAATGCATCGTTTGGGAAGAAAGAAAGTCAATTTGTCTAATATCTGTATAAAAAAAAGGATTTAACTTTGGGAAAGACAAACTAAGATAGGGTTTCTGACCAGTGTATTCAATTGATGCACCCAAACTGATCTGCCTGAAAATACATATCAGCAAACATTACAAAAATATTTTTCTCTCCAGTGTGTATATGCAGATAGCACACCAAACATGACTTCCTCAAAAATGGAGATCCACAAATTCATGAATTTATAGTTTTTCTCCGGTATGTCTACGCATATGATAGACCAAATTTGGCTTCCATGAAAATGCAGATCCACAAAATTCACAAGAATAAGGTTTCTCTCCAGTGTGTGTACGCATATGATTGGTCAAAGTAGGTTTCCATGAAAATGCAGTTCCACAAATTTCACAAGAATAAGGTTTTTCTCCAGTGTGTGTACGCATATGACTGATCAAATCTGACTTCTGTGTAAATGCATATCCACAAACTTCACAAAAATGAGGTTTCTCTCCAGTGTGTGTACGCATATGTCTCAGTACATGCGCTTTCTCTGAAAATGCGCATCCACAAACTTCACAAGAATATGGTTTCTCTCCAGTGTGTGTACGCATATGCTTGACCATATTTGACTTTTGTGAAAATGCAGATCCACAAACTTCACAAGAAAATGGCTTCTCTCCAGTGTGTGTACGTGTATGTCTGACTAAAAGTAACTTCCGTGAAAACGCAGATCCACAAACTTCACAAGAATATGGTTTCTTTCCAGTGTGAGCATGCATATCATTGACCAAACCTGGCTTACGTGAAAATGCAGATCCACGAACGTCAGAAGAATATGGTTTCTCTCCAGTGTGTGTATGCATGTGTGTCACTAAATGTGACTTCTGTGAAAATGCAGATCCACAAACTTCACAGGAATATGGTTTCTCTCCAGTGTGTGTACGCATATGTTTCACTAAATTTGACTTCTGCGAAAATGCAGATCCACAGACTTCACAAGAATATGGTTTCTCTCCAGTGTGTGTACGCATATGTTTGACCAAATCTGACATCCATGAAAATGTAAATCCACAAACTTCACAAGAATGTGGTTTTGTTTTAATATCTATTTCCATCTGGCTTATTATGTCTGACTTCAAAACAGTTTAACAGATGTCACATGAATATGGCTTATTTCCCTCTTTATTCATAAACAATAATAGAGGTGTTTTTTCAAAAAGGTCAACTACATATTTCAGAATACATTATTTTTCCCCAAGTTCATGGTCATGCTTTTGACAATGTAGATCCATAACTTTCAAATGCACCATATAACATATATCTGTCTGTTTTCATGGAAAGTGAAATAGCTTTTCCTTCACTGAAATTCTCAGTGAAAATCACTGCGTTTTTTGTCCAGCCAGAAAATCTGTGAAAGAAAAAGACATAAATGATGTATTAATAAGGGCAGTGAATAATATCTGCAAGCAGTCTATATTATGAGATATACATGTAATTATTATTTTAATACTGCAGTAGTAGCTGCCACCATTGAAGATCAAATATTTTGCAGTGAAACATGATTGCTTCACCATCATGCTGATTTTAATCAGAACTTTGTCAATTTAGAAACAATTCAAATATGGATTTTCAAAAATATCTTGATTTTTTATTATTTTTATAGCTTGTCTTAGATTAACGTCACTGGCAACATGATCAAGTCCATAGCCAGCACCCCCTTGTTTGAGATTATCGCCTGCAGAAATCTCCACCCAATAAAAACATTATTTTCATCAGTAACAAGAAGATTTTATTAATACCACCTTCTATTTATTAAATAGTTGACAATTGGAAAAAACAGTAATAATGACATAATTTCCACAATGTGCTATTGTCCACTTGTTTTAATTATAAATTATAAGACTTTATTTAAGAATAGTCAAGTGTGGAAATTGAGAAGATGAAAAATTGATGAAAACTTTGATAGTAACAAAGGAATGAGAGAAAAGTAATCTGAAGTAAAAAAAAAAAAAATAAGGTAAACAAAGATTGGTTATTGTAGTGGCATTTCAACTATTATGGGTCATTAAAACCAAAACGGTTGGCAGGCAAATCAAGAAAGTACATTACTTCTGTAGATATAGAAGGTATTATCAATATTCATAATGTATTGACCATTGTATGCTTTGGCCTTGTTCAGATGATTTATGCTGGAATCTCAAACCAACCTCATTATTTAGCCCACTGCAGTAGATTGTTCTAATTCCACATGCCATGCCTTTGAATTACTTTTTGTATATCTTAATATCAGTTAATTCCCTTTAGTAAGTCCATTTTTTGTTCATTCTGCAGTGGCCAGGTACTAAACTCACAATTCTTTCAGCTAAGTCACTTTTTGGATTACTCAACCAACGCGTTTATGTCCCGATCTAGAGCAAACTATATTGGCACAATTCAGTATTTTATCTAGAATATGACTACTCTTATGACATTCAAAAATGGACTATATTTTCAGGGAGTGCAAAAATTTAATAGTGCCTTTTTTTGAATCATTTCATTTTTGTGATAATCCTAGAATTTCTTTTTTAATCTATTCTATCCAACTCCTTTAATTATGAAATAAGAAATTTTCTTTTTGTATTGTATAATGCTTATATGTGATATATTTTCTTGCAGCTTTTAAATCATTATATGTTTTCTTTCAATTATTATTGTTAAAATAAATGTCTTAGTTTAAAACTGAGACATTTATAATTAGAAAATATTTTAATTTCTTTTATAAATAAAATAATGGACTCTACTTTTTCAATCAATTATGAATTTTTCCTCGAATTACTTCCTTAAAAAAAACAAAAAAAACTCCATTGGTATAATTTATGAATGCTTAAAATTTTTTAAGATTCTGTAGTAAGAAATGATGATGAATATATTTATTTATATGAAATATTAACAACGATTACCTCTGAAAGACTTTCTCCTGGAAGTGAAAGTATTTGGAGAATTAATACAATATTCGTATTCCCTGGAGATGTATGACCGTTAACATAAAATGTGTAACAATTAATTAATTATCTTTATGTTAGAAAAAAATCCAATTCACAAAAAATTATATCAAGACACATTTCATAATGTAAACATTACTGTTTTCAGATTATATTTTCAAAAACAATTTTCAATTTTATTTCACTGATTTTTCAATGTCAATGACAATGTTATCATACAAAAAAAAAAAAAATATCAAATTTATATGTTATTTAGTTCCGTTGATACAAAGAGAAACAAGGTTTTTTTTTAAATCAAAATTTAGAATGTTCTAAAAAGAAGAAAAATTAAAAAAAATACTTAAAAAATATTTTAATTCCTTCCTCTTAATAATAACATAAACATTTAGACGCTAAAATTTTGTTTTCGTCACGTCTGGCGTCTTTTTCATCAGACTATGCTCTGTGCTTTTTTTTTTTTTTTTTAGCAATCTCATAAAGGGTCCTAGAAAGAAAAAAGGCTCCAAACTTGATAAAACAATTTTTTTAACGTCTAAATGTTCATGTTATTATTAAGATAAAAGACCAAAGTATTTTTGTCATATTTTTAATCCTTACTATAATATTAAAAATTTAATTAAAAAAACTTTTTTTTTAGTCAATAAAATTGACATATGATAGAATCGATCGTATAGGTACTTTTTTCTGATTTTATAAACAAAATCAAAATTACCACTTTAAAAAACATATAAAATTAAGTTACACCTTTTTCTAAAGTTATTTTAGGAAAATTAGAAAATTTAAAGTATAATGTAATTTGAAAGAAACATTTTTTTTATCAGAAGATTTTTTAAGAGAGACATTTCCAACCGTAGTGCTTGTTTTTGGGCCTGATTAAGGTATTGAGTTGAACTAAAGTTAATTTTTCTTTTAATTTTCAATAGCTTCAGGTTTTTATCTTTCAAATGAAACGGAAATTTGAATCGAAGAAAGCACTTAAATTATTTAAAATGCCTTTTTTGTGGGTCTTTTGTTAAGCCCGTGATAGTACGTCTCTCTCTCTAACTTACCTTTTCAAGGCGAATCTCTAAAACTTTTTCATAGAAAAACAAACAGGATTAATTTGCTGTTGTTGCTGGATTTGATATTTCTTTCTTAAGCTCGACAATATTTTGTAATCAATAAAACTTTCTATTTTTAAAGAAATTGCAATTAAAAAAGATTAAATATTTCGAAACAGATGACAGGAAGTTTCTGAATAGATCAAAGGTATTGCAGCAACCGGTGTAAGAGAAAAAATATGTTCCTTGCTCAAAAATAGTCAGACACTATTTATTTTTCTCGCAATCTTTTTTTCTGATTTTTCATAAAATTTATTGTTGACGAAAAGTAAATAAGAAAATTAAAAACCTCTTATAAATGCAATATTTATCCAAGATATTTGTTTCAAAGGAAATTAGTAAATTTAAGAATTAATCAACAGAATTTGTTAAAATTGTTGTAAGTGTAACCCGGATATAAGAGAAAACCGGATATATGAGAGATTTTCTCTGGTCCAAAATTAGAGCCATACTTACCTAAACAAAATAGACCAAACCCGGATATAAGAGACTTCCTCTCCGGTCTCGACAACTCTCTTATATCCGGGTTACACTGGTAAGAGAGAGTTACCATCCATATTACCATGAATGAACTGATCTATTCATAATAAGTTGTCTTGGGTAATTGTCTAAAGTAAAAAGTAGATAATAATAATAATGCAGTGACTTCTCTAGCTGAGTATTGTCACGACTGACTCGGTCGAGTTATATGTTGTGTCTTGCCAGACCCCACATCACAACATAAATGTGAGTTTCATGTTTGCTTGTAAAGAAATAACAAAAATAAGGTATATTTACGAAGAGTAATCTATGAGTTTTACTCAAGGTCACATGTCAGTAACAATAGTCTTTTACTGTCACTCCCAAAACACATCTTTTTCTAAGGTCATCTCAAAGCAGATGTAAAAGTGTAAATAATACGAAAAATCAAATAGATTACAATCTAGAAATTGATTTTGTATTGGACTGGGCCATTGACCATATGGTACAGGTCAGCATACATTGTGCTACTTAGCTGTGGACAAGTTCTAATAGGCTGAAGCCCATAATGTACCATTCCATTGACCATGTGGTATGGGGCAGTGTACCATATGCTAACAAGCCAAGGACACATTCTACCTGCCCGTTGACCATGAGTTAACCATGTATTCTGCCAGGCCATTGACTCTGTGCTACTGATACCTGCACACAATTTACTGGGGTTGGACTATGATTTACTGGGCCACTGAACATGTTATACTGGGCCATTGACCATGTGGTACAGGAGACTGCAGGATGTGCCACTGGGCTGTGGATACCTTCTACCATGCCATGGACATGTTATACCATGCCATATGGATCATATTGTACTGGGACATTGATTTTGTGGTTCTGCAACATGTGCTATATGGCTGTGGACATGTTCGACTGGGCTGTGCACCAATATTTACTGGGCCCTGGGCTCTGTACCATGTGCTACTGGGCCGTGGAGCATATTGTACTCAGCCATTGACCGTGTAGTATAGGACAATGTACCATGTGCTACCGGATTGTGGACAATTTATATGAGGTAGTGGCTGTAGAACATTGTTCTGAGCCATGGACCATGTGGTATAAGGCTGTGTACCATGTGCTACTGAGCAATGGAATATGAATTACTGGGTCCAGAACCATATTGTACCAAGCTATTGACCATTTGGTACAAGGCTGTGTCACATGAGCTGTGAATAATTAGTTATCATACTCTTGACCATATTGTACCAGGCCATGGACCCTGTGGTTCAGGTGTGCACACCATGTGCTACTTGGCCATGGACACGTTCTACCGAGTTGTGGATCTTATTGTACCAGGACATTGACTGCATGCTACTAGGCTGTATATCATATGCTACCGAGTGGTGGACATGTTCTACCAGACCATAGACCATGAGTTATAAGGACATGGATCATATTGTAACAGCCCTTGACCATATGGTAGAGGGCTATCTACCATGTGCTACTGGGCCGTAGACACTTTCTACCAGGCCATGGACCATGAGAACTGTCTGTAGAACATGATTTTCTGAGCCATGGGCCATGTGGTATAGGGCTGTGTAACATGTGCTACCAGGACAGGAAACATGAGTGAACGTGCCTTGGAGCATATTGTACTGGTCCATTGACTATGTGGTACATGGCTGTGTACCATGTGCTACCAAGCTATTGATACATTCTACTGAGCCATGGACCATGAGTTACTGGGCCCTAGACCATACTGTACTGGGCTATCAACCCTGTGGTACAGGGCTGTATACCATGTGCTACTGGACTGTAGACACTTTCTGCTGGGCCATGGAACATAAATTACTGGGTCCTGAACCATATTTTATTGAGCTATTGACCATGTGGTGCAGGTCTGTGTACTATGTGTTACTTTGTTCAAGGACATGTTCCAGCGAGACGTAGACCTTATTGTCACTGGACATCCACCATGTAGTACAAGGTTGTGTAGCATGTGCTATTATGGCATGGATACATTCTACTGGGCCGTGAACCATGAGTTAGTGGATCCTGGACAATATTGTACTGTTTGATTGATAATTACTTAAAAGGCTCTCTACAATTTGCTACTGGGTTGTGGATGTTCAACTGGGCCTTGGACAATGATTTAATGGGCCCTGGAATATATTGTACTCAGCTATTGATCATGTGGTATAGTGATATGTATCATGTGGTAACATGCTGTGGAACATGAGTTACCATGCTCTGGAGCATATTGTATCTGGCCATTGACTATGTGGTACCAGTTTGTGTAACATGTGCTCCTGGGAATTGGAAATGTTCTACTAGGCAGTGGATCATGAGTTACTGGTCCCTGGACCATATTGTACCAGGCCATTGACCATGTGATACAGGATACTGTACGATGTGCTACTGGGCCATGGGCATGTTTGACTGGGATATGGATCTTTAATTACTGGGCTCTTGACAATATTGTATTGGGCCAGTGACCATGTGGTATATGGCTGTGTATCATGTGCTACTGGGCTGTTGACATGTTCTACCAAACCATGGACCATGAGTTACCAGGCCCTAGACCATATTCTATCGGGCCATTGAACCTGTGATACAGGGCTGTGTGCCATGTGTTATTGGGGTGTGTACACATTCTACCAGGCTGTGGACCATCAGTTACCAGGACCTGGACCAAATTATTAGTGGACAATGTATGCTGTTTAGACTGAAATTTTGTGTTCGAAGCAAGGTTTCTCTTCTCCCAAACTCATGAAGTCAGACTGGCAAACGTGTTGGCAGCATGTCTGATCCGTCTGTTGACTTCAATGTCTATGGCAAGTGTCTAAAAAGCTAGAGTTGAGGAATGTGAATTCCTGAACCAACTCCAGTTCGGATTTTGTTGATTTTGATGGCAACAGACTGCTCAACGCCTTTAAACATCATGTTAATTTTTTCTATACTGATGGTCTGACTGAACTCTTGGCAGGCTTTTGAAAAAATTTTCAATTAGTTGCTAAAGTTGGTTTTCAGAGTGTGCTGCCAGAGCAGCAGCATCTGCAAACAGCACGTCTCTAATGCACACCTCATGTGAAGATGCCAAATAAGGTAGGTGCAAGCACATACAATTCTTCTTCACATTAGTGCAGATATTGAAAGGTTATGAATAAGATCCACCAAATTGTATGACACCCTCTATATATGCATGAAATGACTGGACTATCTTGAGGCATTTTGAAGGATAACTGATTCTGTTGTTTATTTAAACAAGTTGTCTCTGCTCACAAGATCCAATGCTTTTGTTAGGTTGATAAAGTCATGTGCAGTGGTTGTCTCTTTTCTTGGCATTTCTCCTGAATTTGTCAAAGGGAGGTCATGTCAATAGTGAAACACTGTGACCTGAAACCACAATGTGTTTATAAGCTTTGAAATAAGCATATAACTAAAGAAGAGAACTGTCTACTCCCATAGATTAAATAAAAGGTTCAGTTCATTAGGTTACCCGAAATTGTATATACTTGATAAAGGCCAGAGGGCACAACACCTGAAACATTTTAGTTGTAATAACATCAAAGATTGAAGACAATATAAATGATAACTTCTCATTGCAGAAATTTATACAAAAATTATATGTAAAATCAGATATTACATTCATTTTGACAATAATCGAATATGAAAATTAAAAATTATAAGCTTTTATTAAATTATAAAGTTGTTTTAATGAATTGGATGTGTTGACTTAGGTTTCCTATAAAAAGCAAATCAGACCAGATGAATTTTCCTTTAAAAAAAATTAAAGTAATGTCCCTTGAATCCACTTCGGCATATGGGACTAATTAATCAGTGGTGCTCCCAAACAAAGTATTTTTATTTACAAATTATTAATCAACCTGATTTCACAAATTAAATAGATGAGACTTTCTATCATTCTTTAAAATGGGTTTAGCAGTAGTCAGAATGAGAAGCAGGGCATGAAGGTTTAAAGCTCCAGTTTGGGAAAATAACCTGATTAATTAAAATGTCCATTGTAAATTTGGTGACATAGTAATTGTGAGTTCAATCCATGGGCTGGATAGTGCAAACTTGGAGTCAGTGGAAACTGTGTGAGCAATACCTGAGCAGTACTAAATAAGAACAAGAAAAATTCATCCCTGTAGATTAAATAAACAGTTCAGGTCAAAATTGTACCTGGCTACCTGGGTCGACAGACACCTGAAGAAGGCTGAGGAGATAACAGTAAAGATGAGGCTGTGATGCTAAATAGGTTTTAATGTCATAGATTCTGGGGATCACAGGTGGGGATTTAGGTGTGTCCCTGGGAAGTTCAGTTGGACCTAACTAAATTTTTTAATAATTTGTTGTGTTACAGGGCTACAGATTTCAGGTTTTTTGGGGTTTTTAGCCATCATCCCAAAAAAACAATTTTAATCAGGCCAAATCATTTAAATTGACAGAACAACTTTTTTTTAATTTAAATTTAATAATTTAATTACAAAAACAATATTTTGCAGTTAATCACAATTGGGAATCTCTATTTTTTGAGAATCATGACATAACAAAGTTTTTATATTGACAAACCAAAAATTCTTTTGTTTTAATTTGAATTGTTAAATTCAAAACAAAAACACAGTTCAATTAAGAAACTTTATTTTTTGAGAATTATGACAGGAAAAAAATTTTTTTTTGATGAATTGACTGAACAAAACATTTTTTTTAAATTGCATACAAAATTTCAATATAAAAATGTTGGATTACAGTGGTAAGTCATCATATTATAATGAGAAAACATGTCAAGATTTAAAAAGGCTTAAAAACTTTGTTGAATTGTGTCCATAGTTTGTGTTGCATTTGTAATTTGACATATAATGACAAGGGGTATATAGGAAAGGAGAATGGAACAAAAGATGTACAATGAAAGAGGTTTATTCACCAACTAACTTACAACAAATAAAATATGCAGTGAGTGTATAATTAACCACTTTTTAGAGAGTTCCTTAGAAAGGGGGATAACTGCATCCACAATTTATTCTAATACCCCCACTTTAAACTTTAGATAGTAGTAATTTTGGTACCATTGTCAATTTTGGTTCTTATGAAGGGATATTTTATATCAACGAGTTCAGTCCTTTGAGTTGTGATAAGGTCTTTTGCAATATATATTGCACTTTGATTGTCTGAGTATAGATTTATTGATTTTTATCAATTAATCAATACTCGTTTCATTCAGCAGCTGGATTAAGAATTGTCCTTCTTGAAGAGATGGTGGCATACCTACATATTCTGCTTCACATATAGACAAGGTTGCAGTAGGCTGTTTTTTACTTTTCCAAGATAAGACAGGTCCTTGTTCATATGATGAATAACAATAGCTTGAGGTGCTTTTTCTATCCCAAGGGCTATCCCAATCTGCATAAGCAAATCCTATGAGTTGTAATTTACTTTTGCATTTTTGGAAATACAACTCATGTTCTATGGTTCCTTTTAGATAACTTAGCACATGTTTGACTGCATTCCAGTGTTTAATGGTAGGATTTTGATTTTGCTGTGCTAACTTGTTGACAATCCAAGTAATATTTGCTCATGTGCATGTTGTCAAATAAATCAAACTTCCTATGGTTTCACTATAATTCTTGTAACAAAAGGTTGAGCATCCTTAGAAAAATGTAATCTCTTTTCACTAGGTGTTGTTCTGGGTTTGCAATTAGTCATATTGAACTTGGCTAATATTTTCTTTGATTCATTCTGACATCACCTGGTTTGACTATGAAGTCTATTTCAAGGAATCATGATATTTCTCCTAAAACTTTCATTTTAAATTTTTGTGAAAGTTTAGTTTTTACATTTTCCAGTATTGTTATTTGAAACTATTAGAATGTCATCAACCCATACTAAAATTATTACTATTTCTTGCTTGTCTATATTTTTCATAAGCATACAAGGATCAATGATGCTTTGCTTGAAATTTTCTTTAACAAGTCCTTGACTTAATAATTAATTCCAGTTCTTTCCACTTCGTTTTAGTCCATGCAGTGATTTATTCAATTTGTATACTAATTTTTTCTTTCTCTTTTCCAGAAATTTAATATCCTTCTGCTTGTTCTAAGGGAATTTTGCAGTCAATTTCTGCATTCAGCTATGCAGACTTAACATCCATTTGGTGCACTATTAAGTCATATTTTGAAAAAATTGCACCAAAGTTCTGATTGTAATCATCTTACTCGTAGGTGTGTATATTTCATATTAGTCTAAATCCTTGACTTGACTAAATCCTTGCTTTATAGTCCTTTGTGTTGTTGGCATTTTCCTTAATCTACCACCAATGTTTAATCTAGTGTCTGGTTAAAAGAGACTTGAATTCTTTTGAAATAAATTCAGACCTGTTGTCACTTCTCAGTTTCTTAATTTTTCCAAAAGGTGCAGAGTCAGCCAAGAATTGTTTACTGGCTTCTACTGTATTAGTTTTAGATTTCAGAAAATAAACATATTTTATCCATCCCTATTAGTTCTACTCTGCCAGGTAAATCCCAATGTACAACTTCTAAGGTTATTTTTGTTTCTTCATCAGGCTCTCGTGATCTGAATTCAGGCATTTTACCCAGAGTACATATTTCACATGATGACAAAGATGTTTTTCTTTCAACTGATGATCATTCCTCTCACAGCACAGGTAGTTTCAAAATGTTTGGGATATTACAGTGACCCAATATTTTATGCCATGTTTTATGTCCTATTACACATTTATTTAAATAATATAGTCAACCATGTTACTTTATCTTAAAACTTGACTCCATTTCTGGTGGTTAGTGAAGCTGAATTTTGTGAACATTTTATAAAGTCTTTCTTTTCAGAGGCAGCTTGTACCGAAAAGATATTCTGTTTAAAGCCCAGAACGAAGAGAATGTTATTTAAATACATGATGTGTTCAAAGCCTTTCACATCATGTAACATTAATTTAACAGTCCCTATTTTCAAGGCAATATTATTATTTCTTGATCCATCTGTTAATTCAATAAAATGTTCATTTGGATTGAAATTGTCTTCAAATTTTATAAATTTGCGTTCTTCATTCATAATATGTGTGGTCACTGCACAGTCAACAAGTAATTCAAAATTAACTGGCTTATAAGAAAATCTTTATTTAAACTTGTTAGTATTATCTCTTTTTCTTCTACATAATTTTGTTGTGTGTTTTTGATTGGCAAAATTCACACCATCTTCTGTTCTGTAGGTAGTCTTTCATCATGTGGCCATTTTTACTGCATTTGAAGCATGTGGTGACTGGTTTGGGTACC
Source organism: Acanthosepion pharaonis (assembly GCA_903632075.3). Lineage (NCBI taxonomy): Eukaryota > Metazoa > Mollusca > Cephalopoda > Sepiida > Sepiidae > Acanthosepion > Acanthosepion pharaonis. Next base: position 1,768,734 of record CAHIKZ030005432.1, on the reverse strand, counting down.
TTTTTCCTTATACAGATTCTTTTCAATATGTGTCTTCACATTTTTTGAAAGCATGTAAGGAAGTTTTAAATTCCTGTAGAGTTGGGTGGTTGTCTTTTTGCCTTATTACAATTTTTTTAAAATGTGTTGAAACATGCTGGAAGGTCTTTGAGTAGCATCGCTATCAACAGTGAATCTGAAAGTACTTCGCTGGAATTTCTTAAGGCATCTTTTTCAGCATTAAGTACATAGTTTATTAAATCTTCGTCCTGCACTTTTGTTAGTGTCGATAATTCCGTTAATAACTCAATTATTTTAGGTTTTCCTTGGCCCATGTAGTGTTCTCTTAAAATTTGTATTGCTTTTTGTCTGTTGACTTTTGCATCTCTCATCACTAATGCTAAAATTCTGTCATCGAGTACTTGAATAAACTTGGCAAAAATGTCTTCATTCTTCTCCTGGTCAATGTCCTCTTTCTTGAGTTCATTCTGATGTACAATGAAACAGGTTTATTCATCAACTAACTTAAAACAGATAAAATACACAGGAAGTATAAAATAAACCCGCTTTTGAAGAGTTTCTTAGAAAGGGAGATAACTGCATCTACATTTTACTCCAGCATATATATATATATATATATATATATATAAAAGGCTCAAACACTAATATTCTATGGTTATAATTTATTACATTGGAATCGTAATCATGGTGCAATTCATCAGAACTACAAATTGTAGGGAATTGTAGGTCTGATGAATTGGATTGTGATTACGATTCCAATGTAATAAATTATAACCATGGAATATTATTGTTTGAGCTTTTTAATATTCTTTCTCTGTCTGGGACATTGAGCTCTACCTGGATTCTATCCACTTGGACATATGTATATATTTATATTGACCACTAATATTATCAATATATATATATATATAAAATTTAAATAGAAAACAGACAACCTTAATGGACCCTTAAGGATGTCTGTTTTATATTTAAATTGAATTAATAAATGCTCTGATTTGACATTGAGCTCTCTGGATTACATCCTCCTTGGGATTATCTATACGGATTACCAAACTTTTCATTACTTTAACTATATTAATGCTATTTATGTGTGACCTTGATGAACCCTTATGGGTTATCATGTATAATGGCATTCTCACTATAATTAATTTTTCATTATCATATTCACTATATTTTAAATTTTTAAGACAAATTCAGAATTACTCATTTACGGACTTATGTTAATTAATTCTTAAATTTAATAATTCCGTTTGAAACAGATCTCTTGGATAAATACTAGATTCTTAAGAGGTTTTAATTTTTTTGTTCTAAATTTCAATATTGTTTTATGAAAAATCAGAAAAAAAGAAAAGAAATGGAAACTGCATTGACAGTGTCCTTTTTTTACCCAAACTATTTTTGATCAAGGAACAATTTCTTCTTTTACACCGGTTACTGTAATTCGTTTATTTTGTTCAGAAACTACGTGCCTTTTACTTTCAAACAATTAATTTAAAATTTCTTTATAAATAAGAAGTTTTATTCATTAAATATTGTCGATCTTGAGAAAAATTGGATTCGCCCTGGAAGTGGAAAGGTAAGTAAAAAAAGATGAACTGTCACTGTCTTCTTAAAAGCTCCACAAAAAAAGCATTTTAAAAATGCTTTCTTTCTTCGAATTTAATTTTCAGTTACATGTGAAAGATAAAAAAAGCCTGGAGCTGTGAATCAAAAGAAAACTTAACTTTCCTGTACAAATAAGCTTTTTAAAGTATTTTTAAAACATTGACACCTTTTCTCGTCATTGAAAAAATTGTGTCCATTCTCCATTAAGACATTTTAAAACTTAAATTATTAATATTTAAATTAAAAACATTAATAATTTAATGGTTAAATTTTTATTTTAATACCCGAGCGATAATATCCCTTCAAATTTTGCCAAAATAGTCTTATTTCCGTGCAAATGTACATGCTGAACTGAACTCAACAATTAATTAGATATTGAAGAAACCTACCTTTTTGGATGTTAACGACCCGAAAAAAATTGGACTTATTTAAGTAATCCAGTCTTTAATTTTGTTGGTGGACGTATACAATTTGGGCCTATTTACTTCCTTCACAGTAATTCCTTGTAGAAATTAGTACGCGCTTCCGTAAAGTGATTTTTAATTTTTTTTTTGTACTTAATTTAAGAAGAAAGTTAACTTTCAAATATATGTAGACATCGACAAATAAAAGAATAACAAAGTTAGGGTTTTTTTTTTTCTTTTGTTATTCTTTTATTTGCCGATGTTTACATATATTTGAAAGTTAACTTTCTTAAATTAAGTACAAAAAAAAATTTGCTTTATGGAAGCGTGTACTAATTTCTGAAAGAAAATAGTTTAGCAGTGAATGATGCTCGGGTGTTAAAAATAAAATTTACCATTTAATGTAAATAAGATATAAGTTCTGAAAATTTAATTCATTTTTTTTTAACATTTATTTTTCTTTTCTCTCATTTACACTGAAAAGTCAATGAAATTGAAAATATAGTCTGAAAACATGTTTACATTAAGAAATCTGTTTTGATATAATTTTTTGTGAATTGGATTTTTTTTATAGCACAAAGATAATGATTAATTGGGTAAATTTTGGTTTTCTTCCCCGAGCGCTAATATCCCTTAAAATTTTTCCAAAATCGTCATAATTCCGTGCAAATATACATGCTGAACTCGAATTAACAATTAAATTATGAAGAAACCTTCATAATTTTGGAGTTATCGACAAGAAAAAATCGGACTTTTTGTTGGTTATTTGTCCCCCATTACTGCTATCATGATTACTAATTCACTGCGTAATACCTACACAGGCGTAATCAGAATATTTGACCTATTTACTTCTTTTACAGACTTTCCTTGCAGAAAATCACTACGCATTACCGTAAAGAAATGTATTTTTTTTTTTTGGTAAGTGTAGTTTTATTTATAACAAAAACAAATTAAATAATACAACAGAACCTTTTTTCCGTTTTGAATAGTAATGACAAATTAAAAGAACAAATTAAATAATAAACATAAAGCATTTTTTATATTTTAAAATTGAAAATAAAAAAAATAATGCACAAACTTGGTAAAGTAGAAGGGTTGATTGTATTATTTCATTTTATTTTTAATTTGTCCCCTTTTTTACACAGAAAGAAAACTCCACCCCTAAACTTAACACCTAACTCTAAAGTTGTTTAAAATTATTTAATGTTTTTTTTATTTTTAATTTGTCCTCTTTTCTTTAGGGTTAGGTGTTAAGGTTAGGGGTGGGGTTTTCCATGTAGAAAAGGGGACAAATCAAAAATAAAAATCATTAAATAATTTACCATGTTTGTGCATTAATTCTGCAAGGAAAGTCTGTAAAAGAAGTAAATAGGCCAATTTTTCTGATTACGCCGGAGTAGGTACTATGCAGTGAATTAGTAATCATGATGGCAGTAATGGGAGACGAATAATCAACAAGAAGTCCGATCTTTTTCTCGTCGATAACTCCAAAACGGTAAGGTTTCTTCATAATTTAATTGCTAATTCGAGTTCAGCATGTACATTTGCACGGAATTATGACGATTTTGGAAAAAATTTAAGGGATATTAGTGCTCAGGAAAGAAAACCAATATTTACCATTAATTGTTACACATTTTATGCTAATGGTCATACATCTCCAGGGAATACAAATATTGCATTGATTCTCTACATACTTTTGCTTCCAGAAGAAAGTCTTTCAGAGATAATTGTTAATATTTCATATGAATAAATATTTTCATCATCATTTCTTAAGACAGAATCTTAAAAGATTTTAAACATTCATAAATTATTCCAATGAAGTTTTTTTTTAAAATGGAAGTAATTCGAGTAAAACTTCATTATTGATCGAAAAAATAGAGTCCATTATTTTTTTTTTTAAAAAGCAATTAAAATATTTTCTAATTATAAATGTCTCAGTTTGAAAATTTAAAAATTTATTCATACAATAATAATTGAAAGAAAACATATGATGATTTAAAATCTGCAAGGAATTATAACACATAAACATTATACAATACAAAAAGAAAATTTCTTATAATTTCATAATTAAAGGAGTTGGATAGAATGGATTAAAAAAAGAATTTCTAGGATTATCTCAAAAATGAAATGATTCAAAAAAAGGCACTATTAAATTCTCGCACCCACTGAGAATATTGTCCATTTTTGAATGTCATAAGAGTAGTCATATTCTAGATAAAATACTGAAGAGTGCCACTATAGTCTGCTCTAGATCGGGACATAGTAACCTTTTAACATTTTAGATTTAGCATGTTTTATCATTCATTTTTGTGAGCGTAACATTTTTAATATATTTTGAGGGAATGAGAATAATGTAGATTCTCCAAATACTTTAGTGAACAGAAGAAAGTCTTTGACAGATAATTGTTGTCAATATTTCATATATTTACTTATAATCTACAATTAAAATTTTATTGATCATTTAAAAAAAAATTTAGCCCAAAAAGATGATCATGTATGCATCATTGAATGGTCATTCTGTCATATTAATCTTAAAATATCTTAGAAGGGGATTGAAATTTTGTGAAAGAGGCAGAAAGTAATGACCAAATTAAAAATATATCAAATTTTAAAAGATTTTTTGTGATGAGGAAGCTGGTACATTTTCTAAGCAACTATTGGATGTTGGTAATAGCACTTTGGTTGGCAAACAGGATGGCCTGGTCAGTTTGCCTTTTGAACATATGGTATCTGATTTAAAGGAACTAATGACTAGGATGTTTCCTAATTTGAGGAATCGGTTTACAGACCATAAATGGCTGAGACCCTGTGCCATTTTAGCTTCAAAGAATGTTGAAGTTGATGATTTGAACATCAAATTTCTGGAACAGTTCGCAGGTGAGTGTCACAGCTATAATTCCATTAACGCTGTACTAATGCCGATGAAGCTGTGAATTATCCAGCTGATTTTTTTAATAGCCCAACACCAGCAGACCTCACAATTTACACCTCTAAATTGGACCACCATTTATGCAGCTAAGAAACCTGGATCCATTGAAGCTTTGCAATAGTATACGACTTACAATTAAGAATATGATGTCAACAGTGTTGAAGGTGACACTTCTGACTGGCAAAGCAAGCAATGAGGCTGTATTTATTCCTAAAATTCCACTTACTCCCTTGGATATGCCTTTACAGCTCAAGCAGTTGCAATTCCTTGTGAAACTGAGTTTTGCATTCAACATTAACAAAGCTCAGGGTTAGTCCTTGGATGTGGTAGGTCTTAATCTTGCAGAACTGGTTTTCTCCCATAGCCAAATTTATGTGGTTTGTTCAAGAGTCAGCAGTTACAATCATTTTATTTATACTCCACATGGAAAGAACCAAGAATGTTGTTTATCAAGAGGCTCATTAAACTTGATAAGAAACACTCAATCGTCAGGCGTTTAAGATTGAATTTTACTATTTGTCAGAATTGTAAATCATTTGTTAATCTATATCTTATTCTGTTTGTAAATCTGTATATAAATCTGTTTGCAGATATGTTATAAAATTATATATCTGTTTATTTGTACACCCATTGTTAATATATTTTAACACAAGCTTTCCAAAGGGCTATATTTTGTGTGAATGCATGAAAGTGCTAAACAGTGCTACTTACTTTGAATTATTGCTTTCTGATTACCAATTTACTTGTTATAGCTTAAGTTGCTTTTTGGTATCTATGAACATGATGAATACAATTTCCAAAACATAATTAAATACAAATTTTTTGTCATGAAAATCTTTGTGCTATTATTAAGATAGGTATCACTTTTTCTGTGTATGTACCTAAGTATCATGAACTAAAAATTGAATGAATTTTTAAAAATGAAAAATCTTTCTTTGAGATTTTATTTTAGTTTATTTTCAAGCAAATAGATTAAATTTAATATTTCCAATATGCAAAATATATTGTTGCATTTCAAAACTAATGTTATTTGACTGGAAAGACTTTTTTTTTGATCAAAGTCGCTGATCAGCGCCATTTTTTTCCATCTCTCATCACAATGTAATCTTCCAAAACTAAAATATACTTTTCTGAAACTTTATTTAATGTTAGGTACTTAGACTTTATGACAGTTACTGCTCTTATATTTTGTGATAATGTTATTTCTGGACACCCATATTTGCAAAAAGTGTTACGTTTATATACACACAAAAACATTCAAAATTTAAAAAATTTTCAGATATGGGGGTTTCTATATTGTAGTAATCTTTCTCCACTTATGTTTTGAGATTTTACTTAATAACAGAATCTCCTAACCAGAATAAATTTACTGCAAAATTTTAAAAGATTTGAAACATTATGAATTATTCAAATTAAAACTTTTAGAAAATGGAAATTTTTCTAAAAATTCATTATTCATCTTATTTATTAAGACAGTGTTCATAGTATTTCTTATTCATGAAAGCAATCAAAAGCTTTTTCAATCAAATAATGTCTTAGTTTTATTGCATATTTTTATTTTCAAAAACCAAGTGGAGGATTTTAATTCCCCAAATTGATGTGCATACCTGCTTTTCTAATTAAATAATTAGTTTTATTGCATTATTTTATTTTATGATTCAAATCAGATTTTCAGTGACTGGGAGTTTTTCAAAAACCAAATGGATGATTTCAATTCCCCAAGGAGATGTGCATAGCAACTATTTTGAAAAGTTCATTCAGAAGTCTCTAAGAGAACTTTTTTTTTCAATTCCCCGATGACTTGTGCATATATCTAATATAAACATAGAGCAATACAAAAAAATTATTTGGAATTTACATTAAATGAGTTGGGGGAGGGTGGCAGATATAAAAAGAAAATATATATAGTGATTGTTATGATTCTTTGGCTTTATAGTCTTACATATGAAGACACTTGCTGATGAAATGATAGAAAATTCCCAATAAATTTTAAACAGTTATTGCTCTTATTTTCTGATAATGATATGTATGGATGCCTGTGTTTGCAAAAATAGGCACATTTATACACACAAAAGAATTCAAAATTCTTTTTAAAATACTTTGCTCACTAAATTATATTAAGTGTTTTTATTTATGATTGGTAAATACAGATTTTACTGGATAACAGTTTCACCTAACTGATGCAAATTAAAACAGAATGTTAAAAGATTTAAAACTTTATAAAAAGTATTAAAATTAAAATCATTCAGGAGTGAAACCTAATGCTAAATTTAATTCTTAAATTTAAGTCTTCGTTTAAAAAATTGCCCCACAAAAGATGTTCAAACCTCCCATACTAATTTATAGCCCGTTTTGTTGCAAGAAAACCAAAATTTTAATAATAATAATTAAAAGATCCTTTAGTCTTTTATCTTAATGATAGATTTTGAGGTTAAAACTTTGTTTTTATTAAGTTTGGGGCATTTTTTCATCATCTGTACTCATTTTTTTAATGTTCCACATGCCATGCCTTTTTTGGATATCTCAGTATCAGTTAATTCCCCTGTGGATAAACTCGTTGGTTGAGTAATCTAAAAAGTGACTTAACCAAATGAATTGTGAGTTTAGTACCTGGCCACAGCAGAATGAACAAAAAGTTGACTTACTAAAGGGAATTAACTGATATTAAGATATACAAAAAGTAACTCACAGGCATGGCATGTGGAATTACAACAATCTACTGCTGTGGGCTAAATAATGGGGTTGGTTTGAAATTCCAGCATATATCACCTGAACAAGACTGGAGCATACAATGGCCAATACATTATGAATATCGATAATATCTTCTATATCTACAGAAGTAATGTACTTTCTTCATTTGTCTGCTGACCAACTGTTTCGGTTTTAATGGCCTATAGTGGTTGAAATGCCGGTAAAATAACTAATCTTTATTTACCTTGTTTTTTTTTTTTTTTTTACATCAGATTAATTTTCTCTCATTTCTTTTTTACTATCAAAGTTTTCATCAATTTTTCATCTTCTCAATTTCCACACTTGACTATTCTTAATTAAAGTCTTTTTTTTCACATAATTTATAATTAAATCAAGTGGACAATAGCACATTGTGGAAATTATGTCGTTATTACTGTTTTTTCCAATAGTAAACTATTTAATAAATAGAAGGTGATATTAACAAGATATCTTCTCTTCACCTTGGTACTGATGAAAATAATGTTTTTATTGGACATAAATTGCTGCAGCAGATAATCTCAAACAAGGAGATGCTAGCTATGGACTTGATCATGTTGCCAGTGACATTAGTCCAAGATGAGATATAAAAATAATAAAAAAAACAAGAGATATTTTTAAAGATCAATATTTGAATTGTTTATAAACTGACAAATTTCTATTGTTAATTGCATGATTAACATCAGCATGTTGGTGCAACAATCTTGTTTCACTGCAAAATATTTGATCTTCAATGGTGGCAGCTACTACTGCATTATTGAAATAATAATTACATGTATATCTCATAATATAGACTGCTTTCATGTATTATTCACTGCCCTATTAATACATCATTTATGCCTTTTTCTTTCACAGATTTTCTAGTTGGACAAATACTGCAGTTGTTATTGTTGAGAATTTCAATGAAGGAAAAGCTATTTCACTTTCCATGAAAACAGGTATATGCTACATGGTACATGTGAAAGTCATGGATCTGTATTGTCAAAAGCATGACCATGAACTTCACCTGGCAAGAAATAATGTATCCTGAAATATGTGGTTTACCTTTCTGAAAAAACACCTTTATTATTATGCATGAATAAAGAGGGAAAATAGGCCTTAATAGTGTGACATCTGATAAACTTTTGGAAAGTCAGAGATATTAGGCCAGATGGAAATAGATATAAAAATGAAACCACATTCTTGTGAAGTTTGTGGATCTACATTTTCATGGATGTCAGATTTGGTCAAACACATACGTAGCCACACTGGAGAGAAACCATATTCTTGTGAAGTCTGTGGATCTGCATTTTCACAGAAGTCAAATTTAGTGAAACATAAGCGTACACACACTGGAGAGAAACCATATTCCTGTGAAGTTTGTGGATCTTCATTTTCACAGAAGTCGCATTTAGTGACACATATGCGTACACACACTGGAGAGAAACCATATTCTTCTGAAGTTCATGGGTATGCATTTTCACAGAAGCCAGGTTTGGTCAATGATATGCATGCACACACTGGAAGGAAACCATATTCTTGTGAAGTTTGCGGATCTGCATTTTCACGGAAATCACTTTTAGTGAGACATATGCGTACACACACTGGAGAGAAGCCATTTTCTTGTGAAGTTTGTGGATCTGCATTTTCACAAAAGTCAAATATGGTCAATCATATGCGTACACACACTGGAGAGAAACCATATTCTTGTGAAGTTTGTGGATATGCATTTACACAGAAGTCAGAATTGATCACTCATATGCGTACACACACTGGTGAGAAACCATATTCTTGTGAAATTTGTGGATATGCATTTAAACAGAAGTCAGATTTGATCAGTCATATGCGTACACACACTGGGGAGAAACCATATTCTTGTGAATTTTGTGAATCTGCCTTTTCACAAAAGTCGTCTTTAGTGACACATATGCGAACACACACTGGGGAGAAACCTCATTCTTGTGAAGTTTGTGGATCTGCATTTTCACGGAAGCCAGATTTAGTCAATCATATGCGTACACACACTGGAGAAAAACCTTATTGTTGTGAATTTTGTGGATCTGCATTTTCATGGAAGCCAAATTTGGTCAATCATATGCGTAGACACACTGGAGAAAAACTATAATTTCATGAATTTGTGGATTTCCATTTTCGTGGAAGTCATGTTTGGTGAGCCATCGGCACATACACACTGGACAGAAAAAATATTCTTGTGATGCTTGCTGATATTAGATGTGCTATCATGGACTTAACAAAAGTCCCACAAAAAACACAATTTAAATGTTAACTTTCCTATATAAATAAGCTTTTTAAAGCATTTTTAAAACATTGACACCTGAGGCTTTTCTCATGATTGAAATGATAGTGTTCATTATAAAACTAAAACATTTTTAAACAATAACAATTCAATGTAAACAAGATTTAAGTTCTGAAAGTTTCATTCAATTTTTTCATCTTATTTTTCCTTTTCTCTCTGTCATTAACATTGAAAGATCAATTAAATTTTGTCTTTGAAAATATAGTCCAAAAACATTATTAAAATTTTTGCATTTTAAATTAAGTGTGTTTTGATGTAATTTTTTGTGAGTTGAAATTCTTTGTAATAGGAAGATAATCAATAATTAAGCATTGCACATTTTATGCTTATGGTCATACATCTCCAGGGAATGCAAATATTGTATAGATTCTGCAAATACTTTAGCTTCCATGTGAAAAAATTTCAGAGTAAATTGTTGTTGATATTTCATATGTTCATCTGTAAATATTTTCATCATTTCTTAATACAAAATTTTAAAAGAATTTAAACTTCTATAAATTATTCTAATGAAACCAATACTATTAAAAATTCATTACTGATCAAAAAATAAGAGTCCATTATTTTATTCATAAACACATTTAAATTGTTTTCTAATTATAAATGTCTCAGTTTTACAATAAAACTAAGACATTTAAACAGTAATAATTCTAAGAAAACATGATTTAAATATAAAGATTATGCAATTCAAGAAATAATTTATTGTAATTTCATTATTAAAGAACTTGGATAAAATGGATTAAAAAGAAATTCTAGGATATTCTAAAAAGTGAAATGATTAAAAAATAATTTCAATCTTTTCTGAATAAGTTTAAAATATTTTTTTCATTTCTTCGTCAACAAAAATGTTGTCCCTTTTTACATGTCATAAGAACAGTCATATTCCTGAAAAAATTACTGAAGACTTTTGTTAAGACTGTGATAGTTGGTGCATAATTATCAGGCGTTTTTTCTAGGTGTTATTTGTTAATAAAAATTGCTGTTTTGTTTACTATTTTTAGGTTATAAAAATGTGTGTTGATAATCATACAAAAATTTTAATGTTGAATTGTTATGTTTTTTTTCGTAATAAATATTACTTAAAAATGCCTGATAATTATCCATCAACCCAATACATCTAAGTTAAGATTTCAGGGTGAATCTAAACCTTTTTCATTATTTTCCAGTACTGCAAAATGCAAGAGACATGCTACAATGTTGATAGGTGCACATCCTGCATTACAGTTGCATAAAAATCTTAACACAATAAGTTCCTCATTTGTGCATCCCATGGATGTAACTACAGTTTCCTATGACAACCTAAAAGTTGCACAAATTATGACATGGTTAATAGAATTTGTTGTTGGTTGATACTAGGTGAATGCCATCAATTTAATTTCCAAGGTAATATATTATTTTTTTAAACCAAATCCAAATCATTTGTCAGATGGAAAAGACATGGATGGTAATTAGTACATAGATATTTTATATCTTTAAACATTTTATATTTTTGTTGTTAACTTTTAATAAACACTGCACAAATCATTTGATGTTATTTTTTTCAAATACTCTTTACTAGTTTTTTCTTTCTTTCCTTATTTCTATTATTTGATCAGTCATATACATACACACACTGGAGAGAAACTGTATTGTTGTGAATTTTGTGGATCTGCATTTTCATGGAAGCAAAATTTGGTCTATCATATGCATAGAAACACCAGAGAAAAACTATAATTTCATGAACTTTTGGATTTCCATTTTTGAGGAAGTCATGTTTGGTGAGCCATCTGCATATACACACTGGAGAGACAAAATATTTTTGTGATGTTTTCTAATATGTATTTTCAGGCAGATCAGTTTGGTTATATCAATTGAATACACAGTGGACAAAAAACTCTGTCTTAGTGTGCATTTCCTGAAGTTAAATCTTTTTCTTTTTGTACAGATATTAGAACAAATTGACTTTCTTTCTTTCCAAATGATGCATTTATGCTGTGCCAAAATTTCTTAGAATTACTGCGTCAATTTTGTGATGTTCAGATTGCATTGGAACTGCATTTTCTTCTATTCTTCTTTCAGAGCCTGCTCAGTCCTTCAAAAGTAGCTCATCACAACCTGTACCTGCATCTGTCTCCTCTTTGACTGAGCCGTTGAACATGAGTTAACGAACCCAGGACCATAAGGTAGTGGGCCATAGACCATGTGTTAGAGTGCACTGTACCATGTTTTGCCGGTCCATAGACACATTCTAATAGGCCGTGGATCATGAGTTACTGGGCAGTGGACCATATTGTACCAGCCATTGACCATGTGGTAGAAGGCTCTCTACTGAGCAATGGACACATTCTACCAGGCCATGGACCATATTGTACCAAGCCATCGACCATGTGCTACAGGGTTGTGCACCATGTGTCACTGGGCCATGGAACATAAGTTACCATGCCCTGAAGCATATTTTACCCAGCCATTGAGCATGAGGTACAGGGCTGTGGACCATACTGTACTGGGCCATTCACCATGTCGTACAGGACACTGTCTCCCCAACCCAGCAGCACATGTTGCATTCTAATGGGCCATGGACCAAATTTTACCAGGCCATTAAACAGGTGGTAGAGAGCTGTGTACCAAGTGCTACTGTCCATGGGTATGTTCTACTCTGCCGTGAACATTGAATTTCCAGGCTCTGGACCATATTGTACCAGGTCATTGAACATATGGTACAGGGCTGTGTACCATGTACTACTTGGCCGTTGACACTTTCTACCAGGCCATAGACATAGATATAACAGGTCCTTGTTCATATAAGGAATAACAATAGCCTGAGGTGTTTTTTCTATCCTCAGAGCTTGCCCAATCTGCATAAGCAAATCCTATGAGTTGTAATTTACTTTTGCATTTTTGGAAATACAACTCATGTTCTATGGTTCTTTTTAGATAACACATGTTTGACTCCATTCCAGTGTTTAATGGTAGGATTTTGAGTTTCTTGTGCTAACTTGTTGATAATCCAAGTAATATCTGCTCATGTGCATGTTGTCAAATAAATCAAGCTTCTTATGGCTTCTCTATACATTCTTGTATCAAAATGTTGAGCATCCTTAGAGAAACTTAATTTCTTTTCACTAGGTGTTGTTCTGGGTTTGTAATTAGTCATATTGAACTTGGCTAATATTTTCTTTGATTCATTCTGACATCACCTGGTTTGACTATGAAGTCTATTTCAAGGAATCATGATATTTTTCCTAAAACTTTCATTTTAAATTTTTGTGAAAGTTTAGTTTTTACATTCTCCAGTATTGTTATTTGAAACTATTAGAATGTCATCAACCCATACTAAAATTATTACTATTTCTTGCTTGTCTATATTTTTCATAAACATACAAGGATCAATGATGCTTTGCTTGAAATTTTCTTTAACAAGTCCTTGACTTAATAATTAATTCCAGTTCTTTCCACTTCGTTTTAGTCCATGCAGTGATTTATTCAATTTGTATACTATTTTTTTCTTTCTCTTTTCCAGAAATTTAATATCCTTCTGCTTGTTCTATGTAAATTTCGCAGTCAATTTCTGCATTCAGCTATGCAGACTTAACATCCATTTGGTGCACTATTAAGTCATATTTTGAAAAAATTGCATGAAAGTTCTGATTGTAATCATCTTACTCGTAGGTGTGTATATTTCATGTTAGTCTAAGTCCTTGACTTGACTAAATCCTTGCTTTATAGTCCTTTGTGTTGTTGGCATTTTCCTTAATCTATACCAACTACATTTTTGCTAGTAGGTAAGGTTCTTATGGTATAGATATTGTTTTCCTTCAAAGATTTAAGTTTTCATCAATTGTCTTTTTCCATTCTTATGATTCAGGAGAATTTATGGCTTCAATATAGTTTTGAGGGATAGCCATTATTTTGATATGAATCCACATTAAAATCTGTAGAATCATGGTCACTCAACTCATCACCAGTAGTGCAGTACTTTAGATAATCTGGCGTTCTTCGCTGTCTGAGCAGATAACTAGAATTTCTATCATTTCCAGCACCAGAAATTTATTAACATTGTGGTGTGATTTCTCTATCAGTCTGATCATTATGTGCATCTGTTAGTTTTTTCATCTACAGGATACTTATGATTTATCCTAGGATGAAATTGTTCTTCAAAATTATTTTCCTTTTCATCAACAGCAAATCTATTTTTGAAACTAACAGATTTAACTTTCCTGATAGTTTTTCTGTTAAAAGTAGACAAAATATGCAAGGCTATACTTGTTGTATCCCACAAAAATTCCTCTCTCTGATTTGGGATCCAGTTTCTTCTTATCTTGGATATATACATAGCAAATACTCCCAAAGATGTTCATATTTTGAATATTCGGTTCTTTACTGGTAAATTCTTCATATGAAGTTGATTTTAGTTTGTGATTGCAGCATCTATTTTGGATATATGTCTCTGTAAGTTCCAAAGGTTTTTTTTGTTTTTTTTGTAATTCTGCATTTATTAACATACATTGAGACTTTCCAAATAATTTTCACCCCGCCCCCTTTGAGCAGTTTCATTTTGATGAGGTGAATATAGCGCTGCAGTTTCATGTTTAATCTAGTGTCCGGCTAAAAGAGACTTGAATTCTTTTGAAATAAATTCAGACCTGTTGTCACTTCTCAGTTTTTTAATTTTTCCAAAAGGTGCAGAGTCAGCCAAGAATTGTTTACTGGCTTCTACTGTATTACTTTTAGATTTCAGAAAATATATTTTGAATTCAGAATAATCATCTGTAAACGTCAAAACATATTTGTATCCATCCCTGTTAGTCAGTTCTACTCTGCCAGCTAAATCACTTTGTACAAGTTCTAAGGTTTTTTTGCTTCTTAATCAGGCTCTCATGATCTGAATTCTATCATTTTACCTAGATTACATATTTCACATGATGACAAAGATGTTTTTTTTTTTCTGTGATGAACATTCCTTTCACAGCACAAGTCATTTCAAAATGTTCTGGATATTACAGTGACCCAATATTTTATGCCATGTTTTGAGATTATGTTTGGCTTGTTTTATGTTTCCTATTACACATCTATTTGAGTAATATAGTCAACCATGTTACTTTATCTTAATACTTGACTCCATTTCTGGTGGTTAGTGAAGCTGAATTTTGTGAACATTTTATAAGGTCTTTCTTTTCAGAGGCAGCTTGTACGGAAAAGATATTCTGTTTAAAGCCCAGAACAAAGAGAATGTTATTTAAATACATGATGTGTTCAAAGCCTTTCACATCATGTAACATTAATTTAACTGTTCCTTTTTTTTCAAGGTGTTATAGACAAGCGTATGGTTGCAAGAAAGAAATACGACAACAGTAGAAATAGATTTACGTGGTTTATTTCAACAGGAATGTAAGTGTTTAAGACAGCTACCTTGGTGTGGTAAAGTTCATAAGCCGGCTTTCGGATCTAGGTTGATCTCTCATAGTAGTTCACACATGTTGACGGTGGTTGACGCTCTCCTGCTGACAGCTGCTAAACGTGACCGGTCTCCTTTATGGCCACCTGTTGACTGCCTGTTGAACTTCCCTGTGACCCCTTTTATAGCGTTTTTTTATGGCTTAACAGGCTCGAGAAACGAAGCGAGTATAATTAGGAGGGAAGCATTTTTATTGGACAAAAAATAGAGCACTTTAAATATTATTTTATTTTTCGACCGGAACACATGTGTCGGAAACATTTGTGAAGAAAGATAATGGTCATTTTGTGACGGGGCTTTGTCCCGTTCACATCCGGTTCTCACTCTTGAGTATTTGCCTGTAAATCAGCTGAGATATGTCTTATTTTATTTTATAACAAGGCTCCCCCAGATCTCGGTCTGATTTACAGTGAGCGTTATTCGTGTATATTTGGGTGATTAATTCATGATAAAGTCTCTGAAGCATGTAGGAAGTTGTCCTCATGTTCTTCTTGTTGGCATTTGTTTTGGTATTGGGTTATTTGCTGAATTATGTGTCCCCAAGGGATGTGGAGGAGAATGATCCTGGTGACTGTTACATGGTGGAGGCAGAGGGATTGTATTAGAAAGATGTGTTGGGCGTGGAGATATGTCTTATTTTATTTTATAACAAAGGTAATATTATTATTTCTTGATCCATCTGTTAATTCAATACAATGTTCATTTGGGTCGAAACTGTCTTCAAATTTTATAAATTTGTGTTCTTCATTCATAATATGTGTGGTCACTCCACAATCAACAAATAATTCAAAATTAACTGGCTTGTAAGAAAAGCTTTATTTATTTAAACTTGTTAGTATTATCTCTTTTTCTTCTACATAATTTTGTTGTGTGTTTTTGATTGGCAAAATTCACACCATCTTCTGTTTTCTAGGTAGTCTTTCGCCATGTGGCCATTTTTACAGCATTTGAAGAATATGGTGACCAGTTTAGGCCCCTTTTTCCTTATACAGATTTTCATCACCAATTCTTTACAATATGTATCTTCACTTTCGTCAAAAGCATGTAAGGAAATTTTAAATTCCTGTTGCTTGGTTGTCATTTTGTTTTATTACAGTTTTGAATGTATTGAAACAGGCTGGAAGACCTTTGAGTAGCATTGCTATCAACAATGTATCCGAAAGTACTTTGCTGGAATTTCTTAAGGCTGCTGCTGCTTTTTCAGCATGAAGTACATAGTCTGTTAAATCCTCTTCTTGTACTTTTGTTAGTGTTAATAATTCCATATATAATGCAATTATTTTAGGTTTTCCTTGGCCCATGTAGTGTTCTCTTAAAATTTGTATTGCTTTTTCTACGTTGACTTTTGCGTCTCTCATCACTAGTGCTAAAATTCTGTCATCGAGTACGGTGTAACCCGGATATAAGAGAGATTTTCTCTGGTCCCAAATTACAGCCTGTGTTAATGTATATAAATTAGACCAAACCCTGATATAAGAGAAACCCGGATATAAGAGACTTCTTCTCCGGTCCCGACAACTCTCTTATATCCGGGTTTGTACTGTACTTGAATCAACTTGTCTTCATTCTTCTCCTGCTCAATGTCCTCTTTCCTGAGTTCATTCAGATGTACAATGAAACAGGTTTATTCATCAACTTTAAACAGATAAAATATGCAGGAAGTATAAAATTAACCCCTTTTTAGAGAGCTCTTTAGAAAGGAAGATGATTGCATCTACAGTTTACTCACACACACACACACACACACACACATATATATATATATATATATATATATATTCATTCATTTAAATAGAAAACAGACAAACTTAATGGACCCTTATGGTTGTCTGTTTTCTATTTAAATTGAATTAATAATAGCTATGATTTGACATTGAGCTTTCTGGATTACATCCCCCTTAGGATCATTATCCATACGGATTACCAAACTTTTCATTACTTATATATATGTGTGTGTGTGAGAGAGAGAGAGAGAGAGAGAGAGAGAAAGAAAGTGAGAGAGAGACTGTGATATGAAATCTAATAGGTTACCCGACCGTATATAAATAATTGGCATTTTCACTATATTTTAATTTTTTATTTTCATTATCACTATATTTTAAAAAAGTTTTAAGCCAAATTAAGAATTACTCTTTTATGTTTTCATAAATTTACTAATTCGTTTGAAACAGATCTCTTGGATGAATACTAGATTCTTAAGGTTTTTTTTTGTTGTTCTCAATTTCACTGTCAATAATACCGTTTTATGAAATATCAGAAAAAAAAAATGATATTGCGACGACACAGTAGTCTGACAGTTTTTACCCAAACTATTTTTGGTCAAGGAACAATTACTTATTTTACACCGGTTACTGTAATTCGTTTGTTCTATTCAGAAACTACGTGCGTTCTTCTTTCAAACAATTAGTTTGTAATTACTTTAAAAAATAGAAAGTTTTATTGATGATGAAATATTGTCGATCTTGAGAAAGATAGGATTCGACCTGGAAGTGGAAAGGTAAGTAAAAAAGACGAACTGTCATGGTCTTCTTAAAAGCTCCACTAAAAAAGCATTTTAAATAAATGCTTTCTTCAAATTTAAATTTCAGTTACACATGAAAGACAAAAGCTAATGTGAATCAAAAGAAAACTTAACTTTCCTGTATAAATAAGCGTTTGAAATTTTGTTTTTGACAATAATCTGAAAACAGCAATGTTTACAAATATCCGTTTTCTTTTCCTCTCTGTCACTGAGGTACCTCCACGAAATCGCTAAAAAAAAGAGCCTAGCTTGATGAAAAAGACGCCAACCTTGCCGAAAACAAAATTTTATCGTCTAAATGCGCATGCTATTATTAAGAGAAAAGACCAATTTTTTTTTTTTTTTTAAATTATTTAAAAAAAATTTTCCTTCTTTTAGAAGATTCAAAATTAATTTAAAAAAAAAAACCTTGTTTCTCTTTGTATCACCGGAACTAGTAAAATAACATAGACAACTTTTAACACGTTTTTTCTTTCTTTTTTTTTTTTAATTTGGAAAATCTTGCAAAAATAATTGTTGAATGTTAATAAAACTTTCAGGAACTATGATCGAAATTATAAATATGTTTGTTTTGTTTTTTTTATTATTATTAAAGTCATAGCAGAAATATTAATTACATAAACCAATTTTATGAAAACGCTAGAAATTCGATCGCATTGGGTTTTTTACTGATTGAAGCATAAGGCTTTGAGGAATGCAAATCAAGTTTTTTTTTTTATTGTTGTTATTAATTGGACCCCTGAAAATCAGCTCTGAATTGTAACATAAAACTCAATAAAACAAAAAGATATTATTTAATTTCAAATGCTTTTTGCTTTTAGTTGTTTTTATGAATATGGACAATATTTTCTGAAAGCAAAAAACTTTTTTTGATGAAAAATGAATTTTTAATACAGTTATTTGTTATTTCTTAATTATAATAACTTTTTACATTTAAGTTGTTAAAATATAAAATTACTTAAAAGCTGCATCGGGTTTCCTAAGTGTCTTTATGAGATAGATCTTTTTTTTAGCGTGTTGTAAATTGTATCATTTTGACTAAAGTTCTTAAATATTTTAAAATTAGTGAAAAACACTGTTTATTTTAGACAATGGTGTTATGAAGTAGATGTCTTTACAGCTTATAAATTATACAGCTTTATTACAACCTGCAAACGACCAGTATGCACAAACAGAACTTAAAATTGTTCTTGTGGCATTAAAAAAAGGTTTATTTCAAATGTTGTTATGGTGAAACACACCTATTCTATAGTTAATAGACTCTCCCACCTAATATAAGGAGTAGTAGTAAGAGAAACGAGGGCCAGTCAGTCAGTCACTCACTTCCTGACCGACTGTTCAGTTGAACTCTCAGCCTTCGGGTGGGAAGGAACCCGAAGGAGGCTACACCGAAGGGCGGATTCTCTTTGGGAGGTAAACCGACCCTGAACCTGTTATATGGGTTCAATGGGCATATTTTTGGCCGAGCCCACGGGCTCAGAGATCCCATGTTAAGTCGGCCTTGTGCCACATGATGCCCACGTGGGGGGGGGGTGACTAAATATAGTCAGTCGGTCGACCAGCTGATCGGTTGAACTCTCTACCTTCGGGCGGGGAGGAACCCGAAGGAGGCTATGCCAAAGGGCGGATTCTCTTTCGGGGAGGTAAACCGACCCAGACCCCGTTTATACTGGTTCAATGGGCATATTTTTGGCCGAGCCCACGGGCTCAGAGATCCCACATTAAACTGGCCTTGTGCCACATGATGCCCACGTGCGGGAGGGGGTGACTAAATATTGTCAGTTGATGTTGGACGACAATAGTCGACAGTTGAATACGAAAGTAGTCAGCGACCACAACAAGATTGCGTAATACCTATTATATCAAGTTCCTAACGTTTTGTACATCAAACTATTTAGGACGGATTTAGTACAAATACAAGCCTCCACTGCGAAATAACTTCACAACAAATGTACAAATGGCCCCAAGTCTGAAGATATCACATGGTTTTTTTGAAGTGTTAATTGATTTATTGACGGCAGCAAAATAAAAATAGTCAGTTTTCAGATTGTAATAAGCTTTAAAATATGATTAGTAAATATAGTTTTAATAACAAGATTCCCTAAAAATTATCAAAGTTGAACTTTAAAAGATGCAAAATCTTTATAAATTATTCAATTTTAAATTGTAAAAAATGAAAACAAATCTTGTAAAAATTCATTTTTCATCGAAATTTTTTTTCTTCAGACAATATTACTTGATTATATGTTATTCATAAAAGCAACTAAAAGCTTCTCTAATTAAATAATGTATTAGTTTTATTAGGTTTTTGGTTTTTTCCTTAATCAGAACAGATTTCAGTAAGACCAGGTCTGATTTTACAAAATAAAATTGGTAATTTAAATTCTTCAAAACGTTCTGCTTTTAACTAATATAGTCACTACAAATTATCTTGAATTTCTGAAGCTTTCATAATAAGGGAGAGAAACATGTAAAAAAAAAATTCCAAAAAATTTCATTCAGCTCTGATAATTATTTGATTTTTGCAAAAAATTACCAAATTAATGTCACTGCAAAAAAAAAAAAAAAATGGCAAAAATTTGCTATAGTGAAAGTTTGTACAACCACCAATGTTAGAAAACCAAGTTTTTTAATCAACATTTTGAATGTTCTAAAAAGGAGTAAAGAATTTTAAAAAATAATCAAAAAATACTTTGATCTTTCCTCTTAATAATAATGTAACAATTTTAAAATAACTGAAATAAAAATAATACCCTAAAATTTCATAAATGTTCATAGAATTATACTATAATTTTATGTACCTTATGGAATTTTATTATAGTATTTTCTCCAAAAAGTATCAACAAACATAAGGTGAAAGCTAATGTAGTTAAAAAATTAAAAAATATTACACTGCTAAATGTATTCATTTTAAAAATTACAAGATAAATAAACTGGTTCACATAAAACTAAAAAAGATTGTCACTTCTGTCTGTCAATACATGATGAAATCATCACTATTGTTAAGACATGTTTTCTCTTATTTTAAACTACATTTTCTTCACCAAGAAAGTAAGTAATGTTTCTTTCAAAATAAATAATTGATTTTTGCAAGATTTTTAAAAGGAGAATTTGACTTCTGTTTATAAAATCCTAAAAAAAAATGGCTGCAATATCGATTTTTAGTCATTTCGCTGACTCAAAAAAAAATAACGATTTTTAACTAAAATATTGGACATGCTAAGAAGGATTAGAAATTTAAAAAAAATAACCAGGTCTTTCCTCTTAATAATAACAAACATTTAGACAATAAAATAATTTTTCATTAAGTTGAAGGCTGTTTTTTATCATGCTATGCTCTTTTTTAGTGATTTCATGAAGGTACCTACTTTTATTAATGCAAATAAAAATTCAGCTGTGATTGTCTCAGAAATTATACTAAAGATGATTATATTGCATTTTCTGGTTCTTTGGTTAAAAAAAAGTCCATGTTACTATTTCAGTGTTGGATCATTTTAAAGATGAAAAATTATGACCAAAATATATTTTTAGTTTGATGTCATTAAGATAATTGGACCAAATTGATGCTGCTTTATTGACCAAATAATTTAGTCATTAAGACATCATCAATTTTTCAGATTCACACTTTGGATTTGACAGACAAAAAGGTATCTCCACTTTTACACTGAAAAAAAAAAAAAAAACCGAAAATCATGAAATTGTTTATCAGAGGAAAGACCAAAGTATTTTTTTTCATTCATTTATTAAATTTTTTAATCTTTTCTAGCATACATTCAAAAATTTTGTTAAAAATCTTGTTTTTTTTTTCTTCTGCATTAGCAGTTGATGTAATATTTATTAGTGTTTTAGCACCTTTTTTCCATTAATTTGGAAAATCTTGCAAAAATTAAACAATTTTAATGAAACTTTCAGAACTTATTCACAAATGAATAAAATTATCTTTGAACAATCTTGGTAAAAAATATTTTTTTTGCATATTACTTAATTTCATGAAATTTCGAGTAATTAGATTTTCAGCCACAAATTTTTTCATTAGTTAAAAGCAGGACACCTTGGAGACTGTAAATCATTTTTCTTCTTTTTTATACTACTAATCAGTTCTGAAACTCTCTGAGTCAATAAAATGAAATAAAACTATGACATTATTAGAAAAGCTTTTAATTGCTTTTACAAATAAGATTTATTAAGGACACTACTGTCTTATGTCAAATTTTTTTTTTTTTTGGTGTATATTGAATTTTTACAAGAATAGTTTACATTTTTTTAAATTTTAATTATATGAATCTTTGAAAGTTCTACATTTTCATCAGGTTGTGTAATATGGTTATTAAGTAAAAACTATACTTTCTAATCAAAAATTGAAAAGCTTAATGCAAATCATTTTCAGCAAAATTTTTTAAATATTATTTTTTTATATATATAAAATATTATGTAATGTGCTCATATTTGAAAGTATTATTAACCATATATGACATTATCATAAAATAAGGGTGATGACTATCATAATTTAAAGTCTACGTTACTAAAATCAAATTAGAAAGAATATTTTCCAACATTAAGATTACCGAGTACTTAAAAATTATATAAAAAAGGTGCACACATCATTTTTTTTTAAATGTTTTACAGATAAAGTCTCCATTTAACAACCATCATTAGGTAATCACCTGTCATTATCTCATCAATTACCTAAAACATGGTGATGTTGCTTAAAAGCACAGCTGTTTTGTTTTAAAATCCTTTTCTGTATTATTTTAAACTTAAAGTAAATAATTTTTTTTTAAATCCAATTAATTATACTTTAAATCAGCTAATATTCTTCAAATAAAGTTTCAGAAAAGTATATTTTATTTTTGGAAGGTTTTTCTTTTAATACAGAGAATTACATTGCAATGAAAGACTGCTACAAAATGGTACTAATCGTCTCATTTCCAATAAATATAATTTTTGTTTGAAATAGACCTTCATATTTTGCTTACTGGAAATAGTAAATGTAATCCTTTAGCTTTCAATTGAAGGTAAAATGAAATCTTCAAGAAATCATTTTTATTTATGAAAATTAATTTTTAAATTTGGATATCAAAAATTAGTCAAGTTACCTAGATTGAAAAATACATAGAAATTGTTGATGTACTAATTTTCTGTGAAAACAAAAAAATGGACTCACAATTTTGAAAAGGATACGTTGGTAATATTTTAATACATCCACTTATATACTGTCTCGCTACAGTTTACAGTATTTAGGAAGCCAGTTTTATGAACCTACCTTGATATAATAAAAAAAAATTGGTAGTAGTAGTATGACACTATGTAACACTGGCAAATGGAAAGAAAAGGGTTAAGTTAAAAATGTGATCTTGAAACAAGACGAAAAGGGTCAAAGAATAGGATGATAGACTGAGAGAAAGAAGCAAGATTTATTTTAATTCTAAAAGTCTTCCTGTTTAAATAGAGATGGCTCAAAGAAAAGTGACCAACTTTCTCTTTTACATGAATGAATAAAGAAAGACTCAAAACTCCTGCTTGGTGTGTAACAATAGATGAAGAAAGTGTTTATTTACATGTACAAAAAAATGGGTAAAGTGGTCAAAAGACAATTAGGAGAGGAAGGGAGAAGAAAAAGTCCTTTAATGTTCATAACAGAAAAAAAGCCTTGCTCAAAATATTTCTCTGAGCACCTAAAAGTTCTTTAAATGAGTAATAGGTTATTAAGGGTTAGAAAGACTCAGTTTTCCTCACAGTTCTTGTAGAGTAGGAAAATGTCGGTAAATATAGGAATACTGCAGTTGAGTGGGTTCATAGGTCGATGACAGAAATCTTGTAGGTGAAAGGAAGCAGCTTTCGACTGGTCTTTAATAGTGAGCTGATGTTCATTCTCAACAGCCTACTTAGCAGATAGTTCTTCTTCGGTTGAAAGTGGTTCTGAAGTCGACTTGTGTTCTCTTTCACCAACCTCATATACAGTGGTCGAAATGTCACTAGCAAATAGGTGAAGCTTCTCCAAATTTAGGGAGATTTGGGAGGCTCAGAAGAATGCGGGACTTTTCCCTCCAAAATTGTTATACAAATTTCCTGGGCCCTTCATTGGTCAGAAAATATATTCTTATCTCTGAGAAAAGTGACATTGTTGGAAAGATATTACCAAAGAGGCCATGTAGCAAGGCTGGGCTGACAGCTGATTGATGATGCTACTTAAAAGTGCCAGTTATGAAAACACCAATTAAGAGATCAAAATTGGTAATTTTAAAGATAAGGCACTATTAAAAGAAATGATTTATTTTTCCTATAAAAAAAATGGTAATTGTAAACAAGTTGAGGAAATGGAATTTACTTTATGTATGTCCCCAAATCCAGGGTTCTTGGAGTGCAATGATTCTGGCAGGATGGGAAAGTTTAGCAGAAACAGTTGCTAAATTTCTGATTTCTGATCAGGCTGGAATAATGTTGCTGACAAGAAATTAAAATTATAATTAATGACCAGAAACTAAGCCATGCCATGTGGTTTGAGAACAGACAACCTATGTGACAGGCAAAGATGAGATACTAAGAGAGGAAAAGGAAGATGGTGGCAGTTTTGGGTGAAAGTCAGTATAAGCAGAATATTGAAGTGATCAAGCCAGTTCCAGTATACAGACAAGTGATCACTACTTTGCCAAATGCCACATGACTTGCTACCAGAGATAGCCTCCAACTTAAGCCTTGTTCCAGACATAGCTAAATTCAACAAAGTGTCAAATTAAAATTCAATGAATGATATAGACCCAGAAAGAATTGCTGTCTTTTCTTTATTCTGTCTAAAAGAACAGCTCTTATTTTTTTTTTCTTTTGGGACATAGCTTCATGATCAATAAACACAACAATCGACTTTAATGGCCAGTGGTAGCATTGACCAAGGATGAACAGGTGTTAATTTTTTCTTTTTGTTTAATCATTTAACTTTCCTGTCATATGGTGACAGACAGTTTGTCATTTCAGAAAGACAAATTTTATGACTTAGTCATTTTCAAAAATGTTATTTAATAATTTCAATAATGTAATCAAACAATAATGTAGCTTTTTGTCTCTAGATGACTTTGTGATGCTACTTTTCTGTAGGTTTTTTGACACTTTCACTTAATTCTTATTTAGGATTGTAGCAGAAACTCAAGTTAGATTAAGGACTGAAGTATGAGGAACAAAAATCTCAAGCTGGGTCAATTTATCCAATGGCTGGATATTCCAGCAAGTACAATTTTTCATTTTCCTTTTAATTTCTTATTTTAATAATATATATTGCTACACTTTCTCACATTTTTTGTTTAATTAAAATACACCTTTAAATGCCAAATCTAGATGCGTCGTCAGTGTTGTCTTATTTCTTATTTAGATTGTAGCATTCTTTGTAAGGATTGTTGCAGAAACTTTCCAAGTTAGATTAAGGACTGAAGTATGAGGGATTTTTTTTCAAGCTGGAGCAACTTAATCCAATGGGTGGATATTCCAGCAAGTAAAATTTTTCATTTACCTTTTATTTTCATAACATATATGTTACACTTACTCACTAAGTATTATAATGAAGCAAAAACAGAAATCCATATTGAAAAAGGGGGGAAAAACAATTCTATACTGAAAACAGATAAAAAATGGAATTCCATAAAAATTGAAATGGAATTAAGGAAAATTTGAAACAGCAAATTGATTTCACTAAAATTAATTTGAACACTGATGAAAATTATTTCATTTTTACTGTTAATTTTATATTTCAATTGTTAAGTGTTTAATAAATTCTTTATTTGCTTTCCCAGGTCAGTTTTCATCTCTCTGCTTTGTGTCATTGATAATTGTCCCATATAGGGAGACCTAGCCAAGGACGTCTTCTTCTCCTAGGCTCTGATGAAAATCATGGTTTGTTTTCACTGGGCTGAGATGCCTGCAGCAGATAATCTCGCACCAGGTGGTACTGACTATGGACTTCATCATGTTGCCAGGGAAGTTAATCCAAGGCAAAGTATTCAACAACTTAAAAATCTAAAGATATTTTTCAAAATCCATATTTGAATTGTTTCTGAATTGAAAAATATTCTGATTTTAATTGCATACATTTCATAGAAGATGATATGATGGTGAAGCCATCTTGTTTCACTGCATTATTGTAATAATAATGACATGTATCTCTCATAATATAACTGCTTTCATATATAATTCACTGCTTCTATTAATATATCATTTATGCCTTTTTTCTTCACAGATGTTTTGGCTGTACAAAAATTGCAGGGATTATAATTGAGAACTCCATTGAAGGAAAAGACATTTTACTTTCCATGAAAACACAGACAAATATATGTGACATGGTTCATGTGAAAATCATGGGCCTACATTGTGAAAAGCATGACAATGAACTTTATCAGGCAAGAAATAATGTACTTTGAAATGTGTGGTTTATCTTTCAACAAAAATACATTTCGTATTATGTACGAATAAACAGGAAAGATAGGCCATATTCCTGTGACATCTGCTAAACTGTTGTGAAGTAGAACATAATAGACTAGATGGAAACACATATTACAAAGAAACCATATTCTTGTGAAGTTCATATATGTACACACACTGGAGGCAAACCAAACTCTTGTGAAGCGTGTAGAACTGCATTTTCAGTCAAGTTGAATGTAGTGAAACATGTGTTCACACAATTGAAAGAAAACTTGTGAAGTTTGTGAATCTTCATTTCTATGCGAGTCAACTATGGCTGATTATATGCATATACACACTGGAAAGAAACCATATTCTTGTGAAGTTTGTGGATCTGCATTTTCACGGGAATCAACTATGATGATTCATATCCGTACACACACTGGAGAGAAACCCTATTCTTGTGATGCTTGTGGATCTGCATTTTCACACAAGTCAGTCATGGTCAATCATATGCGTACACACAGTGGAGAGAAACCATATTCTTGTGAAGTTTGTGGCAGTGCATTTTCATCAAAGTCAGATTTGGTTAAACATATGCGTACACACACTGGAGAAAAACCATATTCTTGTGATGTTTGTGGATCTGCATTTGCACGCAAATCAGTTATGGTCAATCATATGCGTACACACACTGGAGAGAAACCATATCCTTGTAATGTTTGTGGATCTGCATTTGCACGGAAGTCAGTCATGGTTGATCATATGCGTACACACACTGGAGAAAAACCATATTCTTGTGAAGTTTGTGGATATGCATTTTCATTGAAGTCATATTTGAACAAACATATGCGTACACACACTGGAGAAAAACCATATTCTTGTGAAATTTGTGGATATGCATTTGCACGCAAGTCACATATGATCAAGCATGTGCGTACACACACTGGAGAGAAACCATATTCTTGTGAAGTTTGTGGATATGCATTTTCATCGAAGTCAGATTTAATTAAACATATGCGTACACACACTGGAGAGAAACCATATTCTTGTGATATTTGTGGTTATGAATTTTCACAGAAGTGGGTTTTAGTGAGACATATGCGTACACACACAGGAGAGTAACTTTTGTGAAGTTTGTGTATCAACATTTTCATGGAAGGTATATTTGGTCGATCCTGTGTCCACACAGTTGGGAAAAACTATATTCTTGTGATGTTTGTGGATCTGTATTTTCAGAGAAATCTCATTAATGAAACATTTATGTACTCACATTGGAGAAAAACATATTTTTGCAAAGTTTGTGGATCTTCATTTCCATGCAAATCAGATATGGTGAGACATATGCATACACAGAGAGGAGGAAACCATATTCTTGTCAATGTTGTGGATCTGCCTTTTCAGAGATGATGGATTTAGTTAGATTATACATATACATCCTGGATATAAACCATATTGTTGCGAATTTTGTGGATCTGCTTTTTCAGTTAAGATAGAATGTCATTAAAAACATGATTTTTTCTTAAAAATAAATAAATTTAATATCTTTTGAGAAATCATATTTTGTGTGCAATATATGACATACTATACTCCAGGCCTACACATGTTGTACCTGAAAGACAGAAATGGAGGCCTATTTAAAAATGTTTGATTTTCAGAAATTCTGGAAAAATATTAAGCAAACTATTTTTAAAAATACCTAAATACATTTTAACCTGTACCTGAGGATAATAGGATGTGTTGAAAGTTAAATGAAAATATGTATTTTTGTTGTGGACACTGATAAGTATTAAACAAAAGAAAGAGGTACTTAAGATTTCTGGTTAAAGATATGATCCACATGATGTTGAAATAGAAATATTCTCACTATTTACAGGTCCCACTGAACCTTTTACTCACTCTACCCACCAGTGATTGAATAAATAGTCAGGTTCAAATGTCAATTAAAGTTACCAGGTTCAATAAGCAGTACCTGCAGAAGGCTGAAGAACATCAGCCAAAATGTGTATAAGACAGTCATCTCAAAAATATAGACAAAACAAAAATTATTCTAGGAAAGTTTCCAAAACCTTTAAAACTGGTTTTTTGATCTGACTTTGTAATGTTTGCAAAAGTTTTTCAAAAGAATATTTCTTAAAATGTTGAAAAAGAATGAGAATCAGAAATAAGCATAAAAATGTTACTTAATGATTTATAACCCACCTTTTCCTTCATTGTAGTGAAAAGGGTGAAACAAAAATATAACCATTGGTAAGTGTGGTCAGAAGGAACCTTTCCAGGGTCAATTGGTACATTTTCCATATTTTTCATAATAAAAATGGGTTTTATATTCACTGAGTTGATTATCATTTCTTGTAATATATCCAACGATGTACATGCAAGCCATTTTTATT
The DNA here is from genome assembly GCA_903632075.3 of Acanthosepion pharaonis. Lineage (NCBI taxonomy): Eukaryota > Metazoa > Mollusca > Cephalopoda > Sepiida > Sepiidae > Acanthosepion > Acanthosepion pharaonis. The sequence continues at coordinate 1,740,043 of CAHIKZ030005432.1, read as the reverse complement.
TCATCAAAAAGAAATAGTTCTAAATTTTCCAAATTGTCAAATATTTCTGAACCTTCCTCCCAAAGTTTATAATTACAAGACATATATTGGTGACCTGGCTTAACATGAAAAGTATTAATATTTACATTTTGAGTTAAAAGAAATGATGTCTGCTTAATATGCAGCTTTTGAACACACAGTTGGATATTTATAAAATAGGTGCCACATGATCCTTGACAAAGTTTACTAAATACTTTTTCTGATGGATCTGTTGTAAATTATGCATGTAGCACATATTTATGACTTGTAGATAAAAAGTATTGACATAAACTAACAATTCCATTGCTAATATGGTGTATGGTAGTAGCAGTGTGCTTGGAGAATTCTGTTATAGGATTACCTTGACTGAATCCATATTAAGAGCCATTTGACCAAACTCAATGATAAAATCAAGTTGGCTATCAGTTGGAGATCAGATTTCAGCTTGTAGAAGAATATTGCGTAGTTTATCAGTTTTGAATGGTTTTAACATGTAAAATTTGCCCCCCCTGTCAAAACTTTGTTTATGAAGATGGCAGCATCAGTCTCATCTTCACTTATTCCAGACTGAGTGAGAAAAGCATTATATGTTTTTTTCTGAAAACATTCTGAGGCAAGTAGAAACCTGTTGTCTTTCTATGAGCTTTGGAACAATGGAAATTTCATTTTAATCTGAAAGTTTAGTCTTTTAGATTCAAAGACTTATAACTGTTTAAGATGTGGCCATTTTGCAACTAGTTTTACTCCATTATCATCAAAGATTATTTCTCCCATCTTTTTGGTGAGCCACAAATTGTGAATATTTTTCAACTGGTGAGCATAATCAAAAAGCAAATGTTTATTAGCTTCAGTTAACCAAGTTTTTTTCAGGGAGTGTGGGATATAATTTAAAAAAAGAGCTTGCCATCACATTAAATAGCCTTTACGTCAGCTGGTACAGATGTGATGGTCTGAACTCTTAACTCAATTTGTTCAAATAAAAAAAATGTTGATGTTAATTTTGAAACTGAAATCAGTCTTGTAAGAAATTTTGGACCCCCATTAAGACATATCAACATTATACCATGTGCTGTTTGAGCAAATAGAGATGGATTGTCAACTGACTTACCACATTGTCATGAAATAGTAACATTTTCTTGATATAAACTCATGGACAATTATGCACCCTTTTTGACTGATATTAAGAATATTAAATACAAATAACAAAAAAGATTTTTCATTAAGTTTTGAATCTTTTGACATTGTCTTTCTTAATGTTGCTAATGATGATAATTGAAAATCCTGTCTTAATCTATTGTAGACTGACCATTATGTTGCATAGTACTAAAAAGTACATATTACTATATTTGAGCTTTAATTCATTCCAACCATTTTGAGGGCTATTGCTGAAAAGTGCTGACTCAAGATATTTTTCTTGTGATCAAAATTCATAGAATTTAAATATTGAACAATTTCTTCCAGTGTTTACCAAGTATCATCTCTATATGGCTTTTGGACAAGCTGCTAATATAACACTTAACTCCATAAGAAAAGTTTTCAAACCAAAACTTTTTTATAAATTTTCAACATAAAGAGAGGGATGCCATCAATAAATTTTGTCAGCTGAATAGTTAAAATATTTTCAGCCAAAATGCTACAACTCTATGCACAATATCTTTTTTGGTTGATTAATCTTTCAAATTTGAATAATTAATCTTATCTAATTTTAAAGAAGCATTCATTTTGTCATCAGTTTGATTTTGAGCAGTATTGGAGGTTTTTTTGACATCCCTTTGAACAGCAGACGGTGTTGGTATTTGACTCTTTGGCACACCTGACCATACTGATGGTGGATTTTTGAGGTGCATTTTTCCGTGAACTCCTATGATATCAAAATTTGAATGCCAATGTAGATGACAAATAATTTTATTGTTTGTAACATTCAGATTGGCATTTGGAACTGATTTTCTCCATCACTGATAAACTGATATTTTAATCATCTCACACAGTTTTGTCTTGCTGGCTTCTGTAATTTGTTTTGCAAGCAACGATTTCTGGGGAACTGCTGGAATCTAGGTAATATCTGAAATATTAGATTATTTCTTTTACTGCTTCAATTTAGGGGTAATTTCTCCAGCAAAATTAATTATACACTCAATCTCAACTTATACCTTTCCCATACCAATAAGTTAAAAACAGAAACATTAAAGGGTTGCCTTAAACATGAGAAACCACTTATAAATTGATTTTTTTTTTTTTTTTTTGAGTCCAGTGGGTATATTGGTTTTGATGTTTAAAATATTACATAATCTTTTAATTATCGAGTTAACTACTTAAATTGCTGGCTCTTGTCAACATAAGATCAGCTATTGCCTGGTCTTCTCCCATAGTGCTGCTCCTCCAGGCAACAGATCACCCTCAATTTAAAAGGGTATCACAAATAATTTGCAAGGGGATAGGGCTTTGGCTAATTTTGAGAAAACGCTACGTGGTGGGGCAGTGCACTTTAATCTTAGCCTTGTGTCAAAAATTAGTTTTGTTCTCAACTTGTGTAAATAATTTAGAAGAACCTGAAAAAAATGCCTGAGCAACAAGCAGCAGAAGCGTGGTTTTGTTCACTGCATTTTTAGAATATTGAATTAAATATATTAAATTTTATTATGACATTAAGTTTATGTAAAAACATTCTTAAAATGGCCTTTTTCCTTAATTTTTAATAAGAATATGACATTTGGTTATATATCTCCACTAATTCGTCAAAAAAGCTTATAACCAAAAACAGCAAATAGCATAATGAAAACTTAATAATAAAAATTTTTATTGTCAAAATGCTTATTTATTATTATTTCATTTTTTTTTTTTTTTTTTTTTGCATTTTTAAAATTTCATTAAAAATCATGTTTTTTTATGTCAGTGGTCTACTAATATTTTTACCATTAGTTTTTTTTTAACTTTTTTTCAGGTTAAAAATACACATTGATTTGAACATTTTTTTTTCAAATCAAATAATTATCGCATTTTAATCAAACTCAATTCATTTGAAAATCTGGCTTTTATGAAAATGAATGAAATAATTTTTATTATCCCATTCCTATTTTATATCCTTTCTTCGTTATCAAATTAAAAGGACTTTGCATAAAGAATAACTAACTGCTGACGGTTTTTGGAGGAAAGTAATAAGTCATTACCAAATCGTAAAAGCCCTGAAAACAGAGCAAATTTTAGCCAAAAGTAACAATTCAAAGTAGCCCTGAAAAGAGCTTTTGTGCATTCACAGAGAATATAGCCCTTAGGACGACTAATATTAAATTAAATTTATATTAGACTAGCAGTAGAGCCCGGCGTTGCCCGGGGATGTAACAGTAAGTGATAGATCAAGTATCGACCATCATAAAGACTGAAAAATAAAATTGACAAGGATTATTGTTTAAGGTTGACAGACACGCATGTCTTAATTATTATTATTTTTTTTTTTTACGAATTGGTCAAACTCAAACAAAAACATTGTTTTCAATCGTTATGAGTCTATAGATTGAATAGAATTTTATTATAAACAATTGTCTTGTAAATGGAATTTTTAAAGCATTCAGGATGTAAAAATAAAAAAAGGTGTGCAAGACAATAAGAAACACTACCTGCCAAAAAAAAAAGTGAAGTTTTGTTGAAATCGGTTGAAAAATGTAGGAAATCCGATCCCATATATAAACGAACATTTCCCTCCAAAATTATTGAACAAATTTCTTGGCCCCTTCTTTGGTCAGAAAATATATTCTTACCTCTGATAAGAATCAGGGCCCCAGGAGCCGGATTTGAAAGTAATGAAAACAGGTTGGTGTGAACAAGCTGTGAGGTTTCTACCAGATTTTCTGGAACCATGGAAAGAATAATGGTGGTGGAATTCCTTTTTATATTTTCCAGATCTCTCGTTAGTCAGAAAATATATTCTTATCTCTGATATGATTCAAGGCTTTGGGAGCCAGTTTTGAAAGTAAAAGAGGTTGGACTGGAGTGAGGATAGAAAAAATAGCGAAAACGTTACTTGTAAAATATTGTTCTCAAATTAAATTCCAACAGTAACTGAAAAATAAAAATAAATATTTAGTGAAATATGTAAAAAAATAAATAAATATAAAAATTTTGAACATGCGATGATGATAGTTGGTCAGTCAGAGAATTTATATGCTATCAAGAGAAAGTGTTTGATTTGTGATATTATTTCAAAATCGTGATTCCGTAGTTTCGCTGGGAGTATATTTATACATTTTTCGTATAATAAATAATTATTGTAAAAATACATAACAAGCTTTCAAATTTAAGATCTGTAAAAAAGTAGATCTTTTGAGAAATTGTTTACAAAACTATCCTAGAAGGAAAATGTTTATTGTTTATTAATTTTCGTATTTTTCTCTTCACATATTAAAGTGGATTCTCAACATTTTGACAGAATGACGACGTATAGAGGCATCGTGTCATTCGAGATTCTGGTATTGTCTGCTGCCAGGAACAAATATCAGGCATTTATTTTTGAAGGCCAAGAAATCTAAGGATTTTTAAACACGAGGAACCACATCTTGTCTAACACCGACACGTCGTGCTCATCCGTTATTACGAAGCGAAATATTGTCTGAAAAACAAAGGTAATTTTATGTTTTTTTCCGTTTCTTAATTCTTTCCTTGTGACATTATCGTTACAACTTGGACATTATTATATATCAACTGAACGAACAATACAAAACTTGGTCGGTTGAAGGAGAAATCTTGACGAAATCATTTGAAAACGCAAACAAATCAAACGATTTTTTGCTTTTCTCATTGAATTTTCTTGTCTAAAAAAGGTAAGTGAAGGAATACTGATAATTTTGATAGAAGAAGAATTCGTTATTTAATTGATTACTCTCACTATTTGGGGTTCGGGAGCTGTTAACAAGACAAAAAATTCAAATAAAAATTCATTTGCGATCGTCTCAGAAATTGTATTGTATTTTTTTTTCTTTCAGTAAAAAACTTCCATTGTTACTATTCAATGCTGGATTATTTTAACGATAAAAATGACGACATGAAAATGTATTTTTAGTTTGAGGCATTATTTGGTCATTAGGGCAACATCAAGTTTTCAAATTTGACAGACTCACGAAATTTTAGTGAGTCTGTCAAAAAAAAAAAAATTAATAAATAATAAAAAAAAATTATCTTTTTTTAGTTACTAAAAGTAAAAGATTAATTTTTTTAGGTAAATTTTGATTTTGTTTCCCGAGCGCTAATATCCCTTAAAATTTTTCCAAAATCGTCATAATTCCGTGCAAATGTACATGCTGAACTCGAATTAGCAATTAAATTATGAAGAAACCTTACCGTTTTAGAGTTATCGACGAGAAAAAGATCGGACTTCTTGTTGATTATTCGTCTCCCATTACTGCCATCATGATTACTAATTCACTGCATACTACCTACGCAGGCGTAATCAGAAAATTTGGCCTATTTAACTTCTTTTACAGACTTTCCTTGCAGAAAATCACTACGCATTACCGTAAAGAAATGTAATTTTTTTTTCTTTCGCTATTCAAAACGGAAAAAAGGTTCTGTTGTATTATTTAATTTGTTTTTGTTATAAATAAAACTCCACTTACCAAAAAAAAAAAAAAAAAATTACATTTCTTTACCGTAGTGCATATACATTTGCATGGAATTTATGACGATTTTGGAAAAATTCTAAGGGATATTATTGCTCAGGAAAAAAAAAAATTTACCTTTTTTGATTATTTATTAATTTTTTTAATCCCTAATTTTTTAATTGGTTACAATTCTTTTTTGAGTTAGCGGTCAGCTAGGTGCCTTTTTTTTCATTGATTTTTAGAAATTCTTGCAAAAATCAAATTGTCAGATTTTAATGAAATGTTCAGGACTTATTCAGAAATGGATGAAATTATTTTTGAAACATTTTGTTTTAGAAAATCATTGTAAAAGATATTTTCTGTACATATTTCCCCCACCAAAAAAAAATTTGAGAAATGAATTTTTCATCCCCAAATTTCTTTTATTAGTTAAAAGCAGGACTCCTTGGAGAATGTAAATCAATTTTTTTTCAAACTACTAGTCATTTACTGAAAATCTGCTCCAAATTGTAAAATAAAAGATTCTACAAAACTGACATTATTTAATTAGAAAAGCTTTTAATTGCTTTTATGAATAAGATTTATTAAGGAAACTTATGTTAAGAAGAAACAAGTTTTTTGGGTTTTTTTATAAACAATGAATTTTTACAAGAATATTTTTTTTTTGTTTCTTTTTAATTTTAGTTATAATTTATAAAATATAAATCTTTTAAAATTCTACATTACTTTCACCAGGTTAGGTAATATTGTTAATATACTTAGTAATCAAAAATTGCAAAAGCTCAATACAAATCATTTTGCACCAAGATTTTAAAAATAATTTTTGTTTTTAACGTATATTATGTAACGTGCCCATTTTTGAAAGTATGGTCAACCATACACAACATTATCAGAAAATATGAGTGATGACCTGAGTAAATTTAAAGTAAGTATTTCTACTATTAGATTAGAGAATATTTTCCAACATTTTTAAGATTATTGGGTACTTGAAAAATTATATAAAAAAGGTGCTGACGTCATTTTCTTAAATTATGTTTTACAGTCTCCATAGAACAACAATCATTATGTAATTACCTGTCATCACCTCGTCAATTACGTAAAACATAGCGATGTTGGTTAAAAACACAGCTACTCTTTTGTTTTAAAAATATATTTCTGTGTTACTTTAAACTTGAAGTAAATAATATTTTTTTTCAAATCAGATTAACTATGCTTTGGATCAGCTAATATTCCTCGAATAAAATTTCAGAAAATATATTTTTGGAAGATTTTTTTTTTTTAATACAGAGAATTATATTGCGTCAAAAGTCAACTCAAAAATGGTGCTAATCAGCCTTTAGAAAAAAAAAAAAATGATTCCAATCAATATAATTTCTGTTTGAAATACATCAGAGTATTTTGCTTGCTGGAAGTAATAAATTTACTCATTTAGTATTCAATTAAAGTTAAAATAAATGCTTCAAGAAACATTTTTCATTTATAAAAACTAAGTTTATACCTTCAGTATCAAGAATTAGTGGAGCTACCTAGAATAAAAAATATAGAAATTGTAGAGGAGGCTAACTTTCTGTGAAAACAGATGGAATTTCCCACTTGAAATGGAAATTGTGATTTTTCTATTGAAATTTCTTTTTTCTATCAATCTGATTTATCAACTGCCATTTTAATTTGTTACTATATTTGCCTTTCGTCACTCCGTCCAACAGACATCAAAGGTTAAAGTCTGTAATGTTTTAATACATTCATTTACCTACTGTCTCCCTACAGTATTTAGGAACTGAGTTTTACGAAGTTGGCTTGTCATTAGAGATGGACAGTTTAGCTGAAAAACCAACGTTTTTTCATTTCATCTTCACACTGAAACTGCATCAACATTTTTTACAGAACTGAAATCATTCAGTTTAGTGCTATCACTTACTTAGTGACCCTATCCAAAGAAACGCTATTGAAAAAAAAATTCAGATGTTAATAAAATTAAATTTTATCAATATTTATATCATTTTAAGAGAAAAAGATTGAACAAAAATATGTTAAAAACATTTAATTGATTAGCTTTAGGAAATAAATGTGAATCTATTTATTTACAAATGAAATGAAAAGAAAAAGGAAATACGACAGATATGACACTTGGAAATCATACAATGCCTATAAAATTCTTCTAAACAAGGACAGTTAATTCATTTTATTTTTACAAATATCTTTTTGGTTTTATCTAGTGAATACATGTAAGATTATATATTAAAATGATTAAAATAGTTTTTAATTTCAGTTTTAAAATGTGTATCTAAATAAGAACAGGTGATACTTGCAGATTTGGAAATATAAACATTCTAAAAATGAAATTAAAATCATTCAATTATTTTAAAATTTTAGCTGTATTTGCTAGATAAAAACAGGTACTTATTTCGGGGGAGAAAAACATAACTCATTGATTTTCCTTCTTTAGAAGAAATTTATTTACAAAACCCCAATAACAGTTGACTGGCATACCAGAAAAGAATTGCCATTTTTAATTATTTTAAATATGAGGGATTTCATTTTTGGCTTTTTAAAATGCACATCATAAACTAATTTCTGGAGTGCTATACCATTTTTTTCTCTCAAATGTGTTGTCCAAAGACACAAATATAGATCGTTTATGTGACAATTTCTTTTGTATTTTACCGATTTTTTTTTTTTTTTTTACCAATTTGTTAATAAAAACGGTAGTTATTTATAGTTGACAATAGAAAGTTTAATAAATAAAGTTTAATCGAAAACAAGTGTCAGACAGTAGTTTCAATAATTTGAAAGTTCTTTTATCAAACATTTATTACTATCAGTTTCTCTTTATCTCTTTTTTTTTTTTTTTTTTTGCTTACTCTATAATGTTTGAAGGAATTTGCTTTCATAGGTTAGAGAAGAAATGAACATCTTCCTGATTGTAGTTTAACGTGTCTTCTAATTGAGTGTACAACTTCAAGAATATTGATAAATTGGTCACTTTGATAAAATTTAGTATGTAACAAAAAAAAAATGTTCATATTTTTGGTTGTTCAAAGCAAAATACCATGTTAACTCGCTGTAAAAAATTAATTCAGTAAATAAAAGCACATACAAATTACATATTTAGAAAGATTTTCTTTTCTTTCCAGTCATATGAATATTTTTAATATTGGACCAGAAGTACACAAGAAATTGCAAGTTGAATGGACTAAGTTGCAAATTTAACAATCATTTATTAAATCAGCTATTGCTATCATTACACAAGATAATGAATGGCTTCCTTAGAAAGCAAAAACACTAAATTAAAGACCAAATTGAAAACTGTGATATCAAGGGAAAAAAAAAAAAAACAGAAACTAATACTGAAACATAAATTGTCAAACCGACCAACTCTACTTGCATTATTTACATTATTCGGACTATTGTCCTCATCTTTGTCACCATATTCATCACAACATTTCGGCTGTTGTATGCTCCAGCCTTCTTCAGGTGGTTGGAATGCCGAACTGAACCCTTTATTTTGCTCGCTGGAGTAGACTGTTCTAGTTCCGGCCGAAACATTGTGATGAATATGGTGACAAAGATGCGGACAATAGTCCGAATAATGTAAATAATGTACATAATACCTCATCTCAGAAATATTGACAGACTCCAACTCGATTTAATAAAAACAAAAATGGATGAAGGTTGGGGGGGGCATCAAAATTTTGTCTTGTTTTATCCTTTAGTTTTCCATCCACATGGTGATGGGCAGTTTGTCATTACAGAAAGCCAAATTTTATGAATTAGACTTTTTTTCAAAAGTTTAATAATTTCAATAAAATTACCAAATGATAATGTACATGACTTTGAGGTGCTACTTTTCAGTCGGTTTTGCCACTTCCACTTTAGGATGGTTCTTTGCATGGGTTGTCTGAGAAACTCATCAAGTTACATTAAATGCAGTAGTATGAGGTATGAAAGCCTATGAAGCTAGAGTGGATATTCCAATGAGTAAAATTTTTCATTTTCCTTTTATTTTCTGATTTTAAAGATATACATTTTTACACTTACTCACTAAGTATTATAATGAAGTAAAAACAAATCCATACTGAAATCCGGGGGAAAAAAACGGAATTCTATACCAAAAACAGAATTCCCCAAAATCTTGAAATGGAATTAAGGAAAATTTGAACAGATAAATTGGTCTCTGTAAAAATTATCAAATTTGGGAGGCTCAGAAGAATGGGGATTTTTCCCTCCAAAATTGTTATGCAAATTTCCTGGGCCCTTCATTGGTCAGAAAATATATTCTTATCTCTGAGAAAAATGACTTTGTTGGAAAGATATTACCACAGAGGCCATGTAGCAAGGCTGAACTAACAGCTGATTGATGATGCTGCTTAAAAAAAAATATGAAAACACCAATTAAGAGATCAAAATTGGTAATTTTAAAGATAAGTTATTAAAAGAAATGATTTATTTTTCCTATAAAAAAATGGTAATTGTAAACAAGTTGAGGAAATGGAATTTTTATTTATGTAAGTCCCCAAATCCAGGGTTCTTGGAGTGCAATGATTCTGACAGGATGGGAAAGTTTAGCAGAAACTGTTGCTAAATTTCTGATTGTACAAAGAAGATCAGGCTGGAAAAATATTGCTGACAAATTAAAATTATAATTAATGACCAGAAACTAAGCCATGCCATGTGGTTTGAGAACCAGATTTGTCAAAAAGACAACCTAGGTGACAGGCAAAGATGAGATACTAAGAGAGGAAAAGGAAGATGGTGGAATTGTTTACATTCATTGGGAGGTGTTGGCATGAAGCACAAATAAGATCAGGGCAGATCAATACACTGTGGCCACTACCCATAGGAAAGAAAAAGTATCTCTACAAATTTGGAGATGTAATAAATATTCTTGAGCCAGACAACAAAGTGGCTCTTGTTGATAGGGCAAATACCAGCCCCTAACCACATCAACACCCATGTGCCAGTTTTGGGTGAAAGTCCGTATAAGCAGAATATTGAAGTGATCAAGCCAGTTCCAGTGTACAGACAACAAGCGATCACTACTTTGCCAAATGCCATGACTTGCTACCAGAAAGAGCCTCCAACTTAAGCCTTGTTCCAGACATAGCTAAATTCAACAAAGTGTCAAATTAAAATTCAATGAATGATATAGACCCAGAAGGAATTGCTGTCTTTTCTTTATTCTGTCTAAAAGAACAGCTCTTTTCTTTTTTTTTTTCTTTTGGGACATAGCTTCATGATCAATAAACACAACAATCGACTTTAATGGCCAGCGGTAGCATTGACCAAGGACGAACAGGTGTTAATTTTGTCTTTTTGTTTAATCATTTAACTTTCCTGTCATATGGTGACAGACAGTTTGTCATTTCAGAAAGACAAATTTTATGACTTAGTCATTTTCAAAAATGTTATTTAATAATATCAGTAAAGTGACCAAACAATAATGTAGCTTTTTGTCTCTAGATTACTTTGTGATGCTACTTTTCTCTAGGTTTTGCCACTTTCACTTAATTCTTATTTAGGATTGTAGCATTTTTTGCAAGGGTTGTTCCAGGAACTCATCAAGTTAGATTAAGGACTGAAGTATGAGGAACAAAAATCTCAAGCTGGGTCAATTTATCCAATGGCTGGATATTCCAGCAAGTACAATTTTTCATTTTCCTTTTAATTTCTTATTTTAATAATATATATTGCTACACTTTCTCACGCAGTATTATAATGAAGCAAAAACAGGAATCCATACTGAAAAAGTAGGGAAAAGAGTATTGTATACTGAAAACACATAAAAAATGGAATTCCTTAAAATTTGAAATGGAATTAAGGATAATTTGAAATGGCAAATTGGTCCCTTTGGAATTGTCAGATGTTAATAGTTCACTGTGTAAAATAAAGTTTAATTGAAGTTACCGACAATGTAAAAACTATTTTTTGGAGATAAAAGAAGTCCCAACTCATTTAAATTTTTTTTGTTTATTTCGAAAGTGGAAAAATATAGATTTCAGAGCTATTTTGAAAATTTTGTTCTGGAATCTCTGAGAGGATTTCTTTTTTTTTTCAATTGCTCAAGGATATGTGAATATATCTAATATAAACATGAAGCAATAGAAAAACCTTTTCCTCATAATACATAATTAATTTGAGCAGATAATGATGAAAATTATTTCATTTTTACTGTTTTATATTCCAATGGTTAACTGTTAATAAATTCTTCATTTGCTTTCCCAGATCAGCTTTCATTTCTCTGCTTCGTGTCATTGCTGATTGTTCCATGTAGGGAGACCTAGCAAAGGACATTCTCTTCTCCTAGGCTCTGATGAAAATGATAATTTGTTTTTAATGGGGCAAGATGCCTGCAGCAGATAATCTCACACCATGTGGCTATGTGCTTCATCATGTTTCCAGTGAAGTTAGTCCAAGGCAAAGTCTTTAACAACTTAAAAATCAACAGATATTTTTCATGACCCACATTTGAATTATTTCTTAATTGAAAATGTTCTGATGTTAATTGCATACATTTCATGAACTAGGATGGGAAGGTGAAGCAATCTTGTTTCGCTGTAAAATGTTTGATCTTCATTGTTGGCTGCTGCTGTATTATTGAAATTATAATTACATGTATCTATCATAATGAAGACCATTTTCATAAATAAATCACTGACTCTATTAATATATCATTTATGCTTTTTTTCTTCACAGATATTTTGGCAGTACAAAAACCACAGTTAGTTTTATTGAGAATTTCATTGAAGGAAAAGACATTTCACTTTCCATGAAAACAAAGACAAAATATATGCTACATGGTTCATGTGAAAGTCATGGTTTACATTGCATGACAATGAAGTTTACCTGTCAAGAAATAATGTACTTTGAATTGTGTGGTTTATCTTTCTACAAGAACACATTTAGTGCTATATATGAATAAACAGGAAATATAGGGCCTATTCATCTGAAACTTGCTAAACTGTTGTGAAGTAGAACATAATAGGCCAGATGGAAACACATATCAAAAAGAAACCTTATTCTTGCGAAGTTTGTGGATTTGCATTTTCACAGAAGGGAGATTTGGTCAAACATATGCGCACACACACTGGAGAGAAACCATATTCTTGTGAAGTTTGTGGAACAGCATTTTCACAAAATACAACTTTGGTCAATCATATGCGTACACACACTGGAGAGAAACCATATTCTTGTGATGTTTGTGGATCTGCATTTGCACGCAAGTCAAGCCTGGTCAAACATATGCGTACACACACTGGAGAGAAACCATATACTTGTGACGTTTGTGGATCTGCATTTGCAAGCAAGTCAAACATGGTCAATCATATGCGTACACACACTGGAGAAAAACCATATTCTTGTGAAGTCTGTGGATCTGCATTTTCACAGAAATCACACTTAGTGAAACATAAGCGTACACACACTGGAGAAAAACCATATTCTTGCGAAGTTTGTGGATATGCATTTTTACAGATATCACATTTAGTGTGTCATATGCGTACACATACTGGAGAGAGACCATTTTCTTGTGAAGTTTGTGGATCTGCATTTTCAGAAAGGTCACATTTAGTGAGACATGCATACAAACACTAGTGATAAACCTTACTCTCGTGAAGGTTGAGAATTTACATTTTTATGGAAGGTACATTTGGTCAATCATATATGTACACACTAGAAAAAAAAACATGTTGGGTTTTCAGAGAAGTCTCTTTTGTGTCATATGCATACACACACTTGAGAAAAAACCTGTTTTTGTGAAGTTTGTCAGTCTTCATTTTCAGTCAAGTCAAATATTGTAAGACATGCATATACACATTCTTGTGAATTTTGTGGATCTGCATTTTCAGTTAAGATAATTAAAAGAAACAATAAGATTATTTCTATCCAATTAGTCTCCTCACCTTTCCTTTTGCCTAAGTTAAATCTTTTCATTTTACTGACTTTAGAATAAATTGACTTTCTTTCATTCCGAATGACACATACACACTGCAAAGAAACTAGTGTGAAGTTTGTGAATCTGCATTTTTGTGCCAGCCAGATTTGTTCAAATATATATGTAAACACTGGAGATAAACCATATTTTTGTGAAGTTTGTTGATCTGCATTTTCATGTATGTCAAATATGGTCCCTCATATATGCACACACACTGGAGGGGAAACATATTTTTGCAAAGTTTGTGTATCTGCATTTTCACAGAAGTTGTCCTTAGTAACACATGTATACACACTGGAAAGAAACCTTATTCTTTTGATGTTTGTGGATTTGCTTTTTCATGGAAGTCAGATTTGGTCAAACATAGGTACACAAACTTGAGAGAAATCATATTGTGATGGTTGTGGATTTGCATTTTCATGGAAGCCAACTTTGGTCAGTAATATGCATACTGGTGAAAAACTATAATTTTGTGGATTTCCATTTTCATTGAAGTGATGTTTTTTGAGCTGTCTGTGTATATGAACTTGAGAGAGAAAAATATTCTTGTGATGTTTGCTGATAAGTATTTTCAGAGAAATTGTTTTTTATGTGCATCATGTGAAAACCTGTAGAAATGAATTCTTGATACATTTGTGGATATATCTTTTCTGAGAAGTCATATTTTGTGTGCAATATATGATGTGCTATACTGGAGGCCTATTGAAAAATGTTTGAATCTCATATATACTTGACACTCCCTTTTGTATCTTCACCAAGCAATCGACAGTCACGCTTAATGTGTCCATTTTTTTCCACAGTGATAACACTTGGGTTCCCTTTTGTTGACGTGATGTTTTGACGTCATGGCTTTCAATGTGGCACCATTAATTTCCCTTTCTTTAACCTTGGTTTCTTCGTACAGCAATCACCTTTTTGGGAACATCCTGATTTGCTTCGAGTGCTGTCACCAACATGTTATAAGAAACTGGGAGAGTAGCTAGGAGATTTATGACTCTATCCTCCTCATCAATTGAATCGCCAGTAATTGCTAACTCATCAAATATTTCCATCATTGTATCGATATGTTCTTGAACAGAGTCACCTTCTTTTAATTTAAGGGAATATAATTTTCTACTCAACACTAATTTTTTAGCCCACATTTTCTTTTGAAATTGATCAGCCAATTTCTTCCACACAACTGCAGGATCATCAGGGTCTCTAATTAGATACAACAGTGACGGTTCCACTGAGAGCACAATCGTCGCTAAGGTCCCTCCTCGATAAATATTTTGCGTGTGTTGTCGCATCTGTCCTTCTTTTGGGAACGACCTCTGTTTCGTTCACAATGCTCCACAAGCCATCTTTAATTAATGCCATTTTGCATTGTACCATTCAGTGACACGAGGTTACTAAGTTTTGTTTCCATCGCCATTACACGTTATAAAGCGATACAAAAAAATCTTCTACCACAACCAACAATTCAAGATGGCCGAAATAAAGATCCCACGTGGCTTATTATCTTCAAGATGGTACCTGGGCCCATTACCATTGAAAAAGGAAGATTATAAAGTCAAGAATCAATCAGATCAGAACATATCTTGTTTTGATTAGACTTGATACTTCAGACTGGAAGACAAATTTAATTAAAAACACATAGACATGTTTTACTTAACACACACACACACGAGGTGAAAGCTTTATTTACATTAGGGACTGTTTAAAAGAGAAGAGGGGATAACTAAAACTAAGAGCAGATAACTCTTGGCAGATATTGATAATTCAACAATATCAACATTATACAATGTACTGTTTGAGCAAATAGAGATGGGTTGTCAACTGACTTAACAAATAGTTGTTTGGTATGACAGTAACATTTTCTTGATATGTACTTCATCATGGAGAATTATGAACCCTTTTTGACTGGCATTAAGTTTTGAAACTTTTCACCTCATCCTTCTTAATGTTTGTAATGATGGTAATTGAAAATCCTGTGTTATTCTATTATACAATGACCGTGATGTTGCTAAAAAGCACTTATCACTATATATGTATGTCATTCCAACCATTTTGGGGGCTATTGCTGAAAAGTTCTGACTCAGGACATCCTTCTTGTTATCAAAAGTCATAGAATTTAAATATCAGATAATTTCTTCCAAGTATTTACCAAATATCAGCTGTATTTTTGGACAGGCTTCTAATATAACACATAACTCCATGAGGAAAGGTTTCAAACCAAAAAGTTTTATAAATTCTTAACAAAAAGGGAAGGATACCATCGATAAATTTGACAACTGAACAGTTAACATATTTTCAGCCAAAATGCTACAACTGTATGCATAAAGTCTATTTTTGTTGATTAAACTTTCAAATTTGTATAACTGATCTTATCTAATTCTAAAAAAGCATTCATTTCATCATCAGTTTGGTTTCAAGCAGTACTGGATTTTTTTTTTATATCCCTTTGAACAGCAGACTGTTGGTATTTGGCTCTTTGGCACACCTGGCCATAGAATTGGTGGATTTTTTAGGTGCATTTTTCCATGAACTTCTATCATATCAAAATTGGAATGCCAATGTAGTTGACAACTCCTGTATTGTTTGTAACATTTAGATTAGAATTTGGAACTGTTTTTCTCCATTGCTCTTTCTCTTTCATCTTTGTCTTTTGGAAAACAATAAACTGATATTTTATTCATCTCGCACACAGTTTTTTGTCTTGCTAGCTTCTGTAATTTGTTTTGCAAGCAACACTGGCCTGTTCTCATAATGCTGCTCTTCCAGGCAACACCTACCCCCTAGATTTAAATGGGTGTTGCAAGCGCCTCACAAGGGAAGAAGGCTTTGGCTATTTTTGAGACAATGCCACTTGGTGGGGCAATCCATCTCAGTTCATTTTAATCTTAGTTTCCTTGCAACAAAAATTAGTTTTGAGTTCAGCTTGTATAAATAAATCCTTTAGAAGAACCTGAAAAAGTGACTGAGCAACAAGCAGCAGCATGGTTTTGTTCACCGTGTTTTTAGAATATTGAATTAAATATATTAAATTTTATTATATGGCATTAAGTTTATGTAAAAACATTTTTGAAAATGGTTTTTTGATTAATTTTTAAGAATGGGTGTTGCAAGCGCCTCACTTTCATTTGGTTAGATATCTCCACTAATTTACTGAAAAAATAGCATAACATAATGAAAAAAAAGTCCCAAACTTATGTTACTATTATGAGGAAAGACCAAAGTGTTTTTTATTTTATTAGTATTTTCATTTTTTTCTAGCACTTTCAAAATTTTGGTTAAAAATCTTTTGTTTTATTTTTTTGTTTTTTTTTGCATCTTTTTCAGGTGAAATACACATTAATTTGGAAATTCTTTCAAAAATCAAAGAATTGTCAAATTTTAATTAAACTTTCAGAAGTTCCTCACAAATGAATGAAATAATTTTAAACGTTTTTTGTTTTTTTACAAAGTTTTTTATATATATATATATATATATATATATATATATATATATATATATATATATATATGCTACCCCTGCTTACTTACTTTTATGAAAACTCGAGAAATTTGACAGCATGCCTTTTACTGATTATATTAGTTAAAAGCAGAAATCTTTGATTTTTTTTTTTTCAAAATACACAACTACCCAAAATTCAACTCTGTATTGTAAAATACTAAACCCAATAAAACTAAGACATCAATTCATTTGAAAATCCTTTAATGGCTTTTATGAATAATATGTTAAGGACAATATTTTCCGGTGCCAAAATATTTGTCTGACAAAAATTGTTTTCTTTTTTTCAGTTTTAAATACAAAATGTGATAAATGTGTTAAATATTTTAAAATTATGTTTCAATCCTTGCTTGAAATTAAAACTAAAATAAAAGCTTCAAGAACGATTTTTCCTTCTTAAAAACTCATTTTAAACCTTAGTTTTTTAGTTAGGTTGACTAACTTATGTATCACATATTCTGTGGAGGTACCTATCCTAATAACAACACAAAGATTTTAATGATAAAAATTTATATTTATGTTTTGAGAATTGTACGCATCACATTCATAGATCCTTTATTTTAGCAAAACTATCTTCTTTGATTATTCTTTGAGATTCTTATCCCATATGTCAACATTCTTGCCAAAATGTTGAGAAACCACTTTAATAGGTATTATAGCATACCTACAGACGATAATTGGTATGTCCCCATTCACATAAATACAGTAGTAAATACTGTATGTTGGTCTGCAGTTGAAAATTCATTGTGGAATTTACTTGATTCACTTCTAGCAGTTGACTACTAATCTATGCGCCATCAGCAAATCTTATATGTGTTGTTCTTGTCCTAAGTATTATCGTTTATTACCAACCTTCATGTGATTATTATATTAAGTAAGCTTCCCTAGGTTATGACAATAGTTGAATAGAAAAAAAATATGAAAATGAATAAACAAACATTTTTCTTTCAGATAACTACAACATTTCTATTCTAGTACTAGCTAATGTACCCGGTAATTCTCGGGAAATCAGGTATTATCCCATTCCTATTTTTATATCCTTTCTTCAGTTATCAAATTAAAAGGGCCTTTTTGTATTCATAAAGAATAACTAACTGCTGACCCTAGGATTTTTGGAGGAAATACCAATAAGTTATGAATACCAAAATCATAAAGCGACTTGCATACTAACAGGCAAATCTGTTAGCCAAAAGTAACAATTCAAAGTAGCCCTGAAAAGAGCTTTTGTGCATTCACAGAGAATATAGCCCTTAGGACGACTAATATTAAATTAAATTTATGTTAGACTAGCAGTAGAGCCTGGCGTTGCCCGGGGATGTAACAGTAAGAGATAGATCAAGTATCGACCATCATAACAACTGAAAAATAAAATTGACAAAGATTATTGTTTAAGGTTGACGGACACGCATGTCTTAGTTTTTTTTTTTTACGAATTGGTCAAACCCAAACTCAAACAAAAACATTGTTTTCAATCGTTATGAGTCTATCGATTGAATAGAATTTTATTATAAACAATTGTCTTGTAAATGGAATTTTTAAAGCATTCAGGATGTAAAAATAAAAAAAGGTGTGCAAGACAATAAGAAACACTACCTGCCAAAAAAAAGTGAAGTTTTGTTGAAATCGGTTGAAAAATGTAGGAAATCCGATCCCATATATAAACGAACACACACACACACACACACAACCTGGGTTTTATAATAAGTATAACTCGATATGAGTTGCCCCCTTTCATTCTCGCGATGCCTCTTAATCGTGTTTTCAAATTGATTTTGTGCAAAAGCAATTGTTTTTCCAACTTTTGAAGGTAATTCTACGTAGTCCTGTGAAGTTTTGTTGAAATCGGTTGAATAATGTAGGAAATCTGATCCAATATATAAACGTACAGACACACGATCTGCGTTTTATAATAAGTAAGATGTACAAATAGTTTCACAATAAACCTGCAAATAGATTTATATAGAGACTTACAACACTGACAAATAGTACAGTTAAATAATAAACACCTGATGATTGGGTATTTCTTATCAAGTGAGCAGAGCCTCTTGATAATCAACATTTTTGGTCTTTCTGTGTGGGGTATAAATAAACAAATGATTGGGATTGCTGACTCTTGAACGTCCCACATAAAGTTGGCTATGGGAGAAACTGGTTCTGTAAGATTAAGCCCTAGAATATGAAGAACTGACCCTAAGCTTATAGCAAAACTCAGTTTTCTCGAGAATTGCAGCAGCTTGAACTGGAAACTGTATGTCCAAGAGAAAAAGTGAAATTTCTGGTGGCAGAAAGAAGAAATGACAAAGGTTTAAGAAATAAATAATTGTATTCACAAAAATACAACGAATGAAGTGGTGTGAAAGTCTTTCATTAAAAGAAAGAGATAAGTAAAGTTGTCCACAGAGGCTTACAGGAGTAGAGGGAGGGTGAGTCATGACTTACTGCGGCAATGGGAGGCCAGTTGTCTTTGGATATGGAGGTGGCGTTCTGATGAGCGTGTGAACCCTGGCTGTCCGACGATATTCAGTCACCCCCCCCCACGAGGGCGTCATGTGGTACAAGCCTTTTTAACGTGGGATCTCCGAGCCCGTGGGTTCGGTCAAAAATATGCCCATTGAACCCGTATAAACGGGTTCAGGGTCGGTTTACCTCCCCGAAAAAGAATCCGCCCTTCGGCGTAGCCTCCTTCGGGTTCCTCCCGCCCGAAGGCAGATTCAGCCGATCTGTTGTTCAAGAGTTGAGTGCTGTCCGACTGCCTAAGATGTCTCTTTGATGGGCTTTTATGTCCTTTCGTGGGCGCAGATCGGCTCCAATTCCCATTTCACTTCTTTAGGCGAGAGTGGGTGCTATTGGATAAAAATTTGGATACTTTGTATTTTGTTTTTGCGGGGGGGTAGTAGAAGGTGTGTGCAGAACCGGTGTCTGTTTGATGGAAATTTAGTTCGCTCTTGGGTTTCCAAGCGTTCACATCTGGCCAGTGGTGGACATTTGTGTAACATGAATCAGAAGACGATCTGGTTTAGAAAGATTATAACAGTATGAAGAACAGTGTTGTACAATCTGTTGACTTTTATTCAGTCTTTCAATATCTGCATTGGTGTGAAGCAGGCTTGTGTGTACCTTATTTGGCATCTTCATGATCATGCTGAAACCAGTATTCAGGGCTTCAACTGAAATTGATGATGTGCACACAAGAACAGGCGGAATTCAAAGTCCATGAGGTTGTGGGGTTCAGTGTACCCGGATTAAAGGAGAATTTAATACGGGATACCCTGCCCACAAAATACAACGCAAATTTCAAGAGGAAACAACACAATAAGGAACGTTTATAAAAAATAGAACATTGTATATTTATTATCTTGTGAATAGGGTAAAAAAGATTACTGTTTTAGTTCGTTTAAGCAAAAATGTGATTTTAATAAAAATGTCTGTGTTCGCTGTCTTTTAACAGAGTAGCAGAATAATGTCTGTTTCTTTTGTTTTGTATAGTTGTAAAATGAAAAAGGGGCGAGCAATTTAAGTTGAAAAAAGAGTGTGAGTGAGGAATAAAGATAAAAGGAAAATGTACTTATGAATTGTTTTGAAGTCAGTTGTAAATTTGTTGTTGTTGTTCCTTCCTACTCCACTTTCGGGTTGAGTCAGTGATGGAATTTACTGTCAATCTTCTGTGATCTTTTTCGCCCTTCTCTGACTGACTGACTGGCGACTGACTTGAAAACTACATATTTATTGTTGATTTTTTTTTTTCACACTGGCTCGTTATCTTTTTTTTTTTTTTTTTTGGTTTAGCAAATCGCCTCCTTTCATTGGTCAGAAAATTAATTTCACACCTTATTGTGAAATCTGTTTTTGGTCGTTCTGATCCGATTTTGCGGGTGTGCAAATCTACTTTGTGTTTTTTTAGTCATTTGTTGGAATATAGGATTTGTATCCTAAGGTGCTCATTAGAGACATGCTGTTTGCAGATGGCACACTATTGGCAGCACACTCTGGAGACCAACTGCAGGAATTAATGGACAATTTTCTAAAGCCTGCCAAGAGTTCAGTCAGTCTAAAGAAAACTGACATGATTGTCCAAGACGGTGAGCAGCAAATTGCATCAAAATCAACAACTACAACCTGGAGGTGGTTCATGAATTCACATACCTCAGCTTCACCATTTCAGACACCCTTTCCCTAGACACCGAAGTGAACAGACAGGATCAGATGAGCTGCCAACACATTTGCAAGGCTGATCTCAAGAGTACAGAAAACTTAATATGAACACCAAAATTGCAGTCTAGGGCATGTGACATCGGCCTAATAAAAATACTTTTTACAGCCTAAGTGTTTCATTTTACTTGCATTAAACTTACTTAACTGATAATGTAATTTTAAAGTAACTTACAAAATGATATCTGAGACCATTCTGATAATAATTTAATTATTTGAATGATGAGAAAATGATCAGATTCTTTCGAGGCGAATTTTGTATTTTTTTCCTCTAAGAGAAAAACAAAATAAGAGCATACCCTGATGAAAAAAGACCCTAAATTGTAGATAGATATAGGAATCTTGCAGTTGAGTGAGTTCGTAGGTTGACGACAGAAGTCCAGTGGGCTCGTCAGAAGGAGTGGTGAAGGGATGCAGCTTTTTGAATTGGTCTGGAATTGTGGACCGACGTTCGTTCTTGACAGCCCTTTAGTAGGTAGTTCTTATTTTGTTGAAAGAGGTTTTGAAGTTGACTGGAGCTCCTTATCGTCGACCTCACTGCCAAATAGGCAAAGATGCTTCAAATTTATGGAGATTTGGTACACTCCGAAGAATCGGGGATTTTTCCCTCCAAAATTGCTTGGCCCCTTCATTGGTCTGAAAATATATTCTTACCTCTGATAAGAATCAGGGCCCAGGGAGCCGGTTTTGAAAGTAATGAAAACAGGTTGGAGTGAACAAGCTGTGAGGTTTCTCCCAGACTTTATGGTACGATGGAAAGAATAATGGTGGTGGAATTCCTTTTATATTTTCCAGTTCTCCCGTTATATTGTCAGAAAAACAAAAGTAATTTCGTGTTTTTCCATTTCTTAATTCTTTCCTTGTCACATTCGTTACAACTTCGACATTATTATATCAAGTGAACGAACAATACAAAACTTGGGTCGTCGGTTGAAGGAGGAGAAATCTCAAGGAAATCATTTGAAAACACAAAACAAATCAGACGATTTTGTTTTTCTCATTGAATTTTCTCATCTCAAAGGTAAGTGAAGGAATAATGATAATTTTGATAGAAGAAGAATTCATTACTTAATTCATTTCTCTCACTATTCAGGGACCGGGGGCGGTTAGCAAAACAAAAAAAAAAAATGTAAATAAAAATTCGGTTGCGATCGTCTCAGAAACTCTACTAAAATATATTGCATTTTATTTCAGTTAAAAATAAAATCTTCCATGTCACTATTTCAATGCTGGATTATTTTAAAAATGATAATGACATAAAAAAATGTTTTATTTTGATGTGATTAAAATATTTGGACCAAATTGATGCTGTGCCCTATTGACCAAATAATTTGGTTCTTTGGACATCATCAATTTTTCAGATTCACACTTCAGACTTTGACAGAAACAAAGATTGTGCCTTCACTTTTTCGCTGAAAAAAGTCCCAAACTTAATAATACAAACAAACTTTTATCGTCTCAATATTTAGAAGAGGAAAACCAAAGAATTTGGTAAATTTGCAGACAATTCCCCCCCAGTGACAAATTAAAAAAAAATATCATTCCTGCTGTAAAATCGCCTGATTATTCCAAAAATGGCATTAAAAATTGGCTGAAGTCTATCCTTTAGGAAATATTGAGAATTTTATTTGGGTCCCAGTTACCCTAAAAAAAATATTTTTAAATCTTCAGTAATCTGCGCGAATCGTCGGAATTTAATTAAATTTTAGGACTTATTTACAAATAAAAGAAATTATTCTTGATTTTTTTTTCTTTTAGAAAATCTTGGTAATAATAATTTTTTACTCACTTCCTGAAATTTCGAAAAATTAAATTTTGATCACAACATTTTTTTTATTAGTTTACCACAAAATCGACGGACACGGTTGGCTTGGTGCAAATCTCATTTACACTGGACTGAAATCTGTTTGGGAATATGTTATGTGGAGTGACAAGAGCCCATTTACTGTTAGGACGAATACGTGTTTGGTGTACGCCCGGTGAAACGAATACTCCACTCCAGTGAATAATACCAAGGGCAGGTGTTAAACACGATAAAAAAGAAAAGAAATCAAGGTTTGCGGTGCATTCTCAGCAGCAGGTGTTGGTAAAGGTAATTTGTAAATATTTTCGTTGTCATTTCTTATACAGACGTTTTAAAAGATTTTAAATTAGGTTAGTTAATTTTACGTAGAATCGACGTAGGTACCTTCATGAAATCGCTAAAAAAAAAAAGCGTCCGTAGCATGATGAAAAAGACGCTAAATTTGACTAAAACAAAATCTTATCGTCTAAATGTTGATGTTATTATTAAGAGGAAAGAATAAAGCATTTTTTCATTATTTTTAAAATGTTTTCCTTCTTTTTAGAACATTCTAAATTTTGACTAAACAACCTTGTTTCTCTTTGTATCACCGAAACTAAAATAACATAAATTTTTAGCACTTGTTTTTTTTTTTTTTTTTTTTTTTGTATGACAGGACAGACATTAATTTTGAAAATCTTGCAAAAATAAAAATAATTATAGGATGTTAATGAAACTTTCAGAAACTATTCACAAATGATGAAAATTATTATAGATATGTTTTCTTTTTTAAAGTCAGGGCAAAAAAATTTTTTTTATATTTATTACCCCCCACCCCAACTAATTTTATGAAAACTCTAGAAATTCAATCGCATTCAGTTTAGTGATCATATTAATTAAAAGATCAAAGCTTTGAAGAAAGTATTTTTTAATTGGACTCCCCTACCAGAAAATCAGCTCTGAATTGTAACATACAAAACTCAATTAAACAAAGATATTATTTAATTTCAAATCTTTTATTTGCTTTTAGTTGTTTTTATGAATATGGACAATATTTTCAGTAAGTTTTTTTTGTTATTTCTTTAACTGATTTACTTTTTACATTTAGCTATATTATAAAATTAGTTTGAAGCCTCGTTCAGTTTCATAAATATCCTTATGAGATAGATCTTTTTTACCGCATTGTAAATTGTATCGCTTTGACCAATCAAAAGATCGGCAGTAATTAGGAATCGTATTTTTTTTATTCATAATACGGCTGTAATTATAAAATAAGTAAGAACTTTTCGGCGTAGAAAATAAGTACTGCTTGTTTCAAAATATTTTGAGTAAACAGTATAATTTCTAATTTTCTTGAAATTAGTTATGAAAAAAATTATAATTGATTTTTTCAAGAAGTTCAAATTGAGATTTTCATTTTTTTATCAAATGGATAAAATGGTTGACATGATTGATTATCGGTTAATTTTACTTTTTCCCCAAAAAACAAACAAGATATTTACGGAAAATTTTGGACGTGCTAGGAGCAATTTAAAAAAGTAAAAAAAATACCCGTCAAATACTTTGATCTTTCCTCTTAAAATAACATAAACATTTAAACGATAAAATTTTGTTTTTTTTCAAGTTTGGCGTCTTTTTATGCTCTTTTTTTTTTTTTGATATCTCATCCAGGTACCTATAAGTCATTAATTGAAGACTATATTTACTAAGCAAAAATTAAAAGCTTAATACAAATCCTCCAACCTAAATTTTTAATATAATAATTAAAAATAACTTTTTGTGCATATAAATCTTATTTATTTTTTATGTATGATGTATCCTAAGTGATATTATGGTTAAATGATCACCAAGGCTTGTCCTTCTTAGGGAAAAACTCTTTGATATATAAGCGTTTTTGGTTGCTGGCAATTCTTTCATTTCACTTCCGTGTTTCATCGTCCATACGTTTCAACAGGCTTTTTTGGAAATCATCTAAATTTTTATCGCATTTATCAATTTAAACATATAATAACTAATTGAGATTATTTCATTATTAATATAATAATTAATAATTTTATTAATTATTAAATTAAAAATGTAATATTTGATCATTATTAAAATTATCATTATCTTCGATATTAATGAAATATCATTAAGGAGGTTACTCAATATGTTAAAAAGTTTTTATAATATTTTAAATTATTATAAGAAAGCATTTTCAAAATTAACTAACATTAATTCAGTAAAATATTAGAAAATTGCGTAAAATATTTTGTTAATTTTTAAACATTGCCTGGTAGTTACAAAACTAAAACAAACCATTCTTAGAATTCGTAAATTTATGTCAATTCTGGTTCACCATACTAAATCTGTCAACACCTTTGTCCATCAAATTATCGATGGAGACCTGAAAATAACAAGACCACGTGGTCAAGAAATGCTTATGTAGAAAATTTTATGCTATAAGTAATATTTGTTTCAGAATAGATTAATTTAACTTTAAATTTTAATTTTATGAAATAATGTTTCAGAAATGTATATTTTATTTTTGTGAGATTTTTAAAACCAAGAATTAAGTCTTGTTTATATTTCTCTCAAAAAAATTTTCCTAGCCGTTTCGTTTCGTTTTTCTGAAGAAGCGACAAAAATCATTATAATTTCTGTTTGAAATACACCACAATACTTTGTTTTCTGGAATTATAAAATTTACTCCTTTAGCTTTCAATTGAAGGTGGAGGAACGCTTCAGAAAAACATATATAAACATTAGGTATTCCAAAATTTTGGATGTACCTACATTTTAGCGTCTTTTTTCTGATGAAAAATACATTGATTTAGTAATTTCTGTAAAAATGAAATAAATGTCATAATGCAACATTGTGATACACCACAATTAATTTCTTAAAATTTCGAGAAACTAGATTTTCTGTCCCAGTTTTTTTTTTTTTTTTTTCAGTTACAAGACGGACTCATTGGATATGTAAATCATTTTTTTTTCTTCAAACTACTTTCTGGATGGTAAACTAAAAAATATAATAAAACTATGTCATTATTTAACTAGAATAGCTTTTAATTGCTTTTATAAATAAGGACACTGTTCCTTGAAGAAAATTTTGTTTTCGATGAACGATGAATTTTTACAGGAATTTTTTGATTTTGTAAAATTTTAAATAATATCATCTATAATTAAAAATCTTTTAAAATTTTGCATTACTTCCTTTCTTTTAAGTGATATTGTAATTAAGTGCAAAATATATTTACGAGTCAAAAATTGAGAAGCTTAATATAAGCTGTTCTGCTATAAGATTTTAGAAATAATTTTAATTAGTTTTCATTTTAGACGTTCCAATTTTTTAATTTGTATGAGAGTCTGTAATGACATTATTATTAAAAGGTCTCATGTTGTAAAAGTTTCTCTCCTTTTTTTAAAGAAATTTGAATTTGTAATTGCATGTTTATTTCCTCAACAGGTTTTTCGAATCATCCTTCAAATTTTTTTTCTTGAAAATTTAAAAATAATCATATCTCACGACTTTTTTCAATGTTGCAAGCATCAAACGATTTCTTTTTCACACTGTATTGGTTATGGGATTTGATAAAGTTGAGGCATTGTCCGGTGAATGTTGGCTTGCAGTATAAGGATATCTTGAAACAATGCAATGTTTGAGATTTTAGTACATCCAGAAATGTGAGTTTAGTGTTGTTTTCTTCCTCTATTTTGTATCGATGTTCTTATTGAGTTCATATGGTCCAATGTTAGCTGGAAAATTGTTGCAGCCAGAGTATGAAGATGTCATCTACATATCTCAGTCAAGGATGTTAAAATATAGTGATATGGATTCTAATGCAATTTCTTTAAGTATTCTTTGTATATGTTTTATAAATATGCTGGTGATGAAATGGTGAGCTCATTGAAACCTTCTTCCTCTCGATATATGTCTGATCCCATTCCAAAGTGTGTTTTTGTTTTGTAAAAATCATTATTTCCATAATTTATTGGCATAACTGGTTTTGAATCCTTCATCAGTCTATCCCTTAACTACCAAAATGCCTTCTCCGTTGTTATCTTGGTGAACAAACTCAAAAATCCAGGTTCACTATCTGGTTGGTTGGGATGGGAGTCTTTGATTATTTCCAAAAAGTGGGCGGATTTTGGACATCTGATAGTGACTTTCCTATTAATGACTCAATTATATTCATGGAGGGTGGCATTCAGAGCATTGGCGAGGCAACAATTTCCTGAGCAGAATAATGTCTTAGGTGGGAAGTGGTCCTTTTTCTTGAGTTGTCTACAAGAATTTTGTTCTGTTCTCATTATCTTTCTTTACGATATTTCTAATGAGGTCTTCCGGGTTTCCTGTATATTTCGTTTTGTTTTGGTGGAATAAATAAAGACTTTGGTTTTAAATTCTAGGAAGGCCTGTGCATACAAGGGGTGAAACATTGTGAATATGGTAATAAAAATGAGAACAGCAATCTGAAAGTTACAAATTGTGTAAATATGTTCATTACTTCATCTCAGAAATATAGACAGATAATATCTACTATATCTACAGAAATAATGTACTTTCTTCATTTCTTTACCAACTGACCAACAGTTTCAACATTAAAGATCCATATTGATTGTGGAATCCTGGAAAATTAATCTTCGTTTACTTTTGTTTTTCACTTCAGATTACTTTTCTCTCATTCTTGTGTTACTATCAACGTTTTTATCAATTTTTCATGTTCTTCATTTCGACACTTTTTTTATTAAAACCATTTTTCACATAATACAAATTAAATCACGTGGAAAATACTACATTAATTGTTAAATTATTTATTATTCCAGTCTTTTTTCTTTCAATTGTTAACTATTATTTTAAGAAATTGTAGGTGATATTTACAAAAGATATCTTTTCTTTGACACTTATGAAAATTATGTTTTCTTTTATTGGGCATAGATTTCTGTAGCAGATAATCTCACACCAGTTGGTGCTGGCTATAGAATGTATCATATTGCTAAGGACATTTGTCCAAGACGAGGCTGAAAAAAAAACTTAAATCAAGAGATATTTTTTCCATATTTCAATTGTTTCTGAATTGACAATGTTCTGATTTTAATCGTATAGATTACATCGATATGACGTGATGGTGAAGCAATTTTGTTTCACACAATGTTCTGATTTTAATCGTATAGATTACATCGATATGACGTGATGGTGAAGCAATTTTGTTTCACACAAAATTTTTATAGATCTTCACTGATGGCGGCAATTTTGTTTCACTGTAAAATCTTTGATCTTCACTGATGGCGGCTTCTTCTACATTATTGAAATAATAATTACATGTATCTCTCATAATATAGAATACTTTCATATATTATTTTCTCCCCTATTAATATATCGTTTATGTCTTTTTTCTTCACAGATGTTTTGGATGTACAAAAACCGTAATGGTTATTATTGAGAATTTTATGAAGGAAAACACAGACAAATATATGCTACATGGTTCATGTGAATGTTATGGATGGACATGATCAAAAGCATAATAATGAACTTCACCTGGCAAGAATTAATATAGTTTGGAATGTATGGTTTATCTTTCTACAAAAACACATTTCCTTTTATGTATGAATAAGCAGGAAAGACAGAGTATATTCATACAAAAGCAGCTACATTTCTGAAGTTGGACATAATAGGCAAGAAGGAAACACATATTACAAAGAAACTGTATTCAGGTGAATTTTCTGGATTTGCATTTTCACAGAAGTCACATAGGGATACACATATGAATACACACACGGATGAGAAACCATATTCTGGTGAAGTTTGTAGGTCTGCATTTACACAGAATTCTCAATTAGTGGAACATATGCATGCACACACTAGTGAAAAACCATATTCTTGTGAAATTTGTGAATCTGCATTTTCACAGAAGCAAGACCTGGTAAATCACATGCGTAGACACACTGGAGAGAAACCTTATTCTTGTGAAGTTTGTGGATTTGCAATTTCACGGAAGTCAAATATAGTGATACATATGCGTACACACACTGGAGAGAGACCTTATTCTTGTGATGTTTGTGGATCTGCTTTTTCACGGAAGCCAGATATAGTGAGACATATGCGTACACACACTGGAGAGAAACCATATTCTTGTAATGTTTGTGGATCTGTATTTTCACAGACCTCACATTTAATAAGACATGTGCGTACACACACCGGAGAGAAACCCTATTGTGAAGTTTGTGGTGCTGCATTTTCACGGAAGACAGATTTGGTCAATCATATGCGTACACACGCTGGAGAGAAGCCATATGCTTGTAAATATTGTGGATCTGCTTTTTTACAGAAGTTGCATTTAGTGAGACATATGCGTACGCACACTGGAGAGAAATCATATTCTTGTGAAGTGTGTGGATCTGTATTTTCACAGAAGTCATATTTAGTGAGTCATATGCGTACACACACTGGAGAGAAGCCATATTCTTGTAATTCTTGTAAAGATTGTTGTTCTGCATTTTCACATAAGACCAATTTGGTCAGACATATGCGTACACACACTGGAGAAAAACCTTATTCTTGTGAAGTATTTTTTAAACATCCTATCTTCTTTCTTTCTAGCCAAATCCTCAACTTTCAACTTAGGAAATTTAACATTGCTGCCAAAGTATTTTAAAATGCTGCCAATAACAAAGGAGAAAATGGAAAAGGCTGCAGTTATGATTCTTGGCCTTTTGACTAAGAATAGGACACACACATATATAACCCATCAACATCTACTAAAAATGAGGAACCTCTAATGTGTGTTACATGCCATGAACCATATACCATTAAAGACATTCTCCTAAATTGCTTTAACTTCCAACAAACTCTACAAATCAGATAACTTAAAGAATCTATTTGAAAATAACGATCCAAATAACATGAATTTCATTAAAGAAATTGGGTTCTACAGGAAAATATATAAAAAATACTTCACTAAATCTGCTTATCTACATTGTTCTGTAACCAATTTTTGAAGGAAAAATTATTACCAGCAATACATTTGACTCTCAACAAAATCC
Source organism: Acanthosepion pharaonis (assembly GCA_903632075.3). Lineage (NCBI taxonomy): Eukaryota > Metazoa > Mollusca > Cephalopoda > Sepiida > Sepiidae > Acanthosepion > Acanthosepion pharaonis. The sequence continues at coordinate 1,709,993 of CAHIKZ030005432.1, read as the reverse complement.
CCCTTTACAAAATATGTCAATGAAACCTTATCTACAAAATGATTACTTACAAGCAATAGATACTCTGTTCATCTGAACCTATCCGAAAAATCTTCTCAGAATAAAAATATCCCTTTGCAGTTGATATGCTGCTAAACTAAATAAACCAAACCACCCTCCCCATGTTTTCAACAAAGAGCAACAGTCTTGCTTCAATATTCCTAATCTGCTAAAGGACATAAATCAAAGTATGGTGAAGGTTGAACAGTCAGCAAGACAAATTAATGCTGGTGGTATTAAAAGCCCTTCCCTAGATGACCCAGGACAAAGTACCCCTACCCGAGTTTGTGTTGTTACCCAGCTTTCTGAGAGATTGGAGTACCTGAGGTCTTACATCTTGAGCAGTATGTCTTTTTTTCCTACACAATCAAAACAGAATAGAGTATTATTTATAAGCAGAAGATGTTCAACATTCTATCTTCCCTTCTTTCTTTCTAGCCAAATCCTCATCTTAGGAACATTTCAAATTAGGAAACTTAACATTGTTGCCGAAGAACTTTAAAATGCTGCCAATAAAAAAGAAGAAAATGAAAAATACCTAACAACAAATCGTATATAGCATCAAAAGTTATATTATTTTTATTTATTTGTTATGTAACTCAATACATAATTGTCAACAATGTTTCCATAAAACTTTATATTTTCTGTAATAAATATGATTATTATTATTATTTTACTTAAGTTTGTCCTACATTTACAATTCCTTTCAGCTAACCATGAAAAGAAATGTTGATCAAAACTGGATAAAACCTACATAAATTATCAAATGTTGAATACGCTCCTCCACTGAACGTGTCATATGTATCTTTGTATTTATTGGGAGGAAAATGAGTGCACTCACATTAATGCTGATGGTTGATTACAATCTGATTGGAATGAATATGTATTTTGTAATAAAGAATTATGGCTGAAGGTCAAAGGGGAAGTGGGGTTAATCACAATCAAAATCCATTCATTACAATTTACCCATTCACCAGAAATCGTCCATCACCTTACTCGCACATATACCATAATACTGAAAATTCCCCAGGGACCTACAAAACACCCCATGATGTAAAAGTTTGATAAATGTTCAATGTCTCTTTTTTTTTTTTTTCTCATAAAAATATATGAAAATTTCATGAAATAAAAAGGGAGGGGATTTACTCCAAAACAAACTCAAAATTCAAAATATTCAAACTGAAACAAAACCTGTTGGGCCCATCATGGAATAATAGTCATTTCCTTTGCTTTCTAGACACAAGCAATTCAGAAATAACAATAATTGACCAAAGACAAAAAACATTTGTAACACAGTCTTATGAATAAATTTGAAATTATCGGTACCTCTATTATTTTCTGACAATTTCATGTATGGACACCAGTATTAGTAAAACATTGACATGTTTACACAAAAAAAGAAGTTCCAAATACATTCTTAAATACTGTTAACTGCTGAATAGTAGTAGGGGTTTCAATTTAAGATTAGTAAATAGTTTTAATTTAATAACAATATCACTTGGCGTTGCAATTTAATACAGAATTTGAAGAGATTTCCAACTTTAAAATAATCATAGTTTCATTTTAAAAAAAAATATGAAACTAATTCTAAAGATTAATTATTCGTTGAGAAATTCTTTTTCTTAAGACAATAGTCTATTATATAATCTTCATGAGAGAAGTTAAGTGTTTTTAATTAAAAATAGCTTTGCTGCATTTTTTGTTTTGTGATTCAGTGCAGATTTTCTGCAGCTAGAGGTTCCTTTTCACCAAACAATGATATTTTAAATTTTAGACTAAGTATTAATTTTTGTGAATTGACTTATCATTAATTAACTGTTGAACATATTATACTAATAGTCTTACATTTTCAAGGAATGCAAATTCTGTATAGATTCTACAATTACTTTAGTTTACAGGAGAAAGTCTTTCAACTATAATTGTTATTGTAAATAAATTTTACTTTCAACTACAATGAAAATATTATTGATCATATAATAGAGACATAAGTACATAGAAATAATTTTGAACCTGAACCTGAAAAAGATGATCAGATAGACATCATGGAATGGTTATTTGTCATTCTAATCTCAAAATAGAGTAGAAGTGGGTTGTAATAAAGTGAAAGAGAAATAAGTCATGAGCAAAATGAACATTGATTTGTTATATATTTATCATAATAATTCCTTATACACATGACTGATCATGATAACAGGTAATTTCACACTCAACACACATTCTTAAGGCTTTTGATACAGCTCTGTTCAGTGATATGACCATTTATATCCATTTAATTCCTGTAGAACTTCAGTTTTAATCAGAAAAAGTATTTGGGCTTCAGACAGTATGGTCCTTAGCATATATTATTCATAAATGCCGTTAAGTTTTTCTAATAAAAGAACTTGTTGGTTTTATTGGGTTTTGTATGTTACACAGGATATTATAATGAGAGTAGCTGGTGAATAAGAAAATGTCAATGTGGCCATGAATTGAAGAGTGAAAAATCTACCGTTATTTGATGAAAAGAAACGCCAGAATATATTTACAATTGTGCCAGTAGAGTGCTCAATGGCAGAGGGAAAATCCAAGTTGATGGGGCAGACCGTTCCATTTTCTGTGTTAAATGATCCAAGATATCTGTTGGGCATTGAAAGTGGAAGGAGAAAAATCTATGTAAACAAGTAGGTTACAATGGCTAAAACATTGCAAGTATAGAAACCAAGATGAACTGGCTGACTGACTCGACTCCACTCTCTCGACTGACTGTTTTATTACAGCAGCATCAAGCGAACATCTTAAGTGGTGGTGAAGATGGCGACTATAGTGGTAATAGTCCCTTGTGTGATGGCCTGTCTGTTATGGTGACAAGGTCATAGCGGCAGTGGCAGCAGCACTCTGCAAGACAGCCAGCTTGTCAACTCACTTCACCCAGCTCCGATGAAGATGAGACATAACTACATGGGGTAGACTGTTCAAGTTCCATTTTCTATGTTAAGTGATATAAGATATCCACTGAGCATGCAAAGTGGATTGAAAACAAGTACAACAGATAGTTGGAAAAGGGTGGTGAGTACAATGACTAAAACATTGCAAGTATAGAAACTAATATGAACATGCTGGTTTCAATAGAGTGTCATATAATATAGGTTATGTCATAAAATGCAATAAAGATGAATTTATAACACTTTCAAGAGGAACATAAAACTTTTGTTTTGCTAAAAAAACGTTACAATTTTCCTGGCCAATCGACTTCTGTAAGAAAGACTACACATTTTTAGAATAAAATTCACGATTTCACTTAGCAAATAATCTTAACAGTTCAATTTTGCTATTGTATTTCCTATATTAACTAGGATAATTTGACAGATTTTTTTGTCTGTAAATTGTCATGAGATTTTCAGAAAGATATTGGATAGATTTCCAGGTGTTTTCCTTCTCTATGCATAATAATTGTTTAGTACATATTGAATAGGGATTGCCAATTAAATGATAACACGAGACTTGAATCTATAAACCAAAATTTCATATTTTTCTCTTTCTGCTCTTCGCTCAGTGGCTGAGTAACATTAAATAAACCCCTGCACCTGGCTTTATTTGATGCTCAGTTGTGATATTTGAGTAAAGCTTGTCTGGCATAATACTATACATGGTTTTGAATTCAAGGTTGTCCTTTTCCATGTATAGAACTCAGTTTGCTGATTTTCTCATTTTATTTGCTGAGAATTTGCATTTTACAATTGATTCCTGGCAGAATAAAATGTATTAGGTGTCAGATTTAAAAACTAATTCATCATTCTTTCTCCCTTCATTTCTTTGTGTTTTAAAATCTAGTTGATCGCAAAACCTTTTCGGTTAACAAATTATGTATTTTTGTTTGATCAACATAATGTAATTGTGCATTTTTTTTTTAAAAGGTTTTAGGAGCATCTTTAATAATTTATTTGAGAATGCATTTTTTATAAACCTATTTCACGACACTACATAGTGTGCTTTCTTACACCATTGCTCAGTTCACATATTTTTGTTTTTTCAATTTGCATCTTTGAAAGTACCTGAAACCATAACGAATATTTAAGAGGAAGATGGTTTTTCTTCTCTAGGCATAAGTGGTTAGTGCATAATGAAAGGGAGTTGCCAATTAAATGATAAGACGTGAGTTGAATCTTTGCACCAATATTTCATCATTTCCTCTAATTCTGTCTGTGGTATGGAGCTCTTGTTTTCATCCCACACCCCAGGTCTAAAATACTAACCTGACATTCTTTTCAGTGTTTGAGAGACTGTCCAGATCATCTCTGGGGCTTTTGTTTGTACAGCCGTCTCTTCAACATTATTGTTCTCTTGCTTGCTATACTGGATGTAGATGTGAGCTTACATCCTTCTTTTCTGCACTCTGTGGCTGGGCAACCTTAAATCAACCACGGCATCTGTTTTTATTGGATGGTCAATTGTGAAATTTGAGTGCAGCATAATACCATACATGGTTTTGAATTCAAGGTTGTCCTTTTCCAAGTTTAGAACACAGTTTGCTGATTTTCTCATTTTATTTGCTGAGAATTTGCATTATGCAATAGCTTTCAGTCACAATAAACTGTATAATGTTTTAAAATTTAAAAACGAATTCATCATTCTTTCTCCCTTCTTTCTTTCTCTGTGTTTAAAAATCTATTTCATCACAGATATTTTCACTTAACAAATTGCATATTTTTGTTTGATCAACATATAGAATAATGGTCAGTCCGTTACGTGCCACGCTTATGCGATCATATATCCTTTGATAGATGACTGACGAGGCAGATTTTTCCCGCAGTAGGTTGTCATTTCTTTCTGCGGTAGACCAGTTGCCATCCAAGGTTATAGAACCCAGTCTGTCCTGCTATTTACCCATAGCTGGCGGGAGAAGAGGATTCATACCTTTCCCAAGGATTATTAGCATGTAAGTGAATGTAATAGATTCGACTGGGATTCGAACTCGGGTATCTGATTCCTCAATTTGAGCCACTGTCCATTACTCCACCATGTCTCTTATAGAAACACTTCAATGTTAGTATAATGGTGGATTTTTAAAATTCAAAAAGCTTTAAAAAAATTACTTGAAAATGCATTTTTATAGACATATTCCATAATCTTGCATAGTGTGTTTTCTCCAGTGGTCAGTTAATTTATTTTTGCTTTTTCAGTTTGCATTTTTGAAAGTATCTGATGCCATGATTCATGAGAAAGGTGGCATTCTTAAACTGGAATTCAGGGATTAGTAGTTAAATTTAAGTCTACACTAGTCATTAAAAAAAAAAACCTTGATAGGGGATAAACCATTTCCTATGAAATTGTGGCATTACATTTTACATGGATTCAAATCTGAATGCAAATATGAAAACTCAGAGTGACCAGAAAGATTACTATTATGAGAGAAAAATAAACTTTAAAACTCCCCCTTCCCTCTCTAAACTCGACCATGTCTCTCACACCATCCCTCGCTACCGTCTATGTCAACTTATATAAGCTTAATACTGCCCGTCAAAAGTGTAAATTTTAATTTCAATTTTCGTTTCACCTTTTGAAAGTGATGTCTGAAGATCCAGGGAAAAAATAAGTCTCTGGTGAAATAAATTATTACAATGGAGATTTAAAGTGGTCTGTTTTTCTTTAAATTAAAAGATATATATGGGGCACCTCAGGGCGGTGTAATGGTCAGCAAGCTTGTCTCACTAGAACAATTAGGACTGAGTGATGACTTCGATTCCTACTGGATGCCCCCTACTTTCGGCCTTGTGCCACATCTAAGCTATGCTTGGAAAAATCACTCACACACACACACACACTCTCTCTCTCTCTCTCTCTCTCTATATATATATATATATATATATATATATTGTAACAAACTTGAAATTTGCAGCAAAGTTTTAATTAGAATAGACAAAATCCATTAGAAGCACCGTATATACAGGTCCTCTTGAATTCTTAAACGGATGTCAAAATATTATCTGATAAAAAGGAATGATGAAGTGTAAACCCAAGTGTCCATTGATAAATTAAAACTATTCGTTGAAACACAGAAACAGGTCACTAAATACCAGAGAAACAAGATTAACCAACAATCCCCCACCCCTACAAGAAGGAAAATTAAAGTAAATCAGACAAGTGTTTCTTGGAAAGAACAGAACGATTGTGTGTATTATTAGCATACTCTGATATGGAGTTAGGTGGGGGTCTGTATTGGCTCCTTTTCAGAAAATAAAGGAAATTGTAAAATCCAGAGTTCTCTTTAAAAGCATTGCTGTAACCAACATGTAACAAGTCCCTTGATTGGTTAATAGATAAGCCAATAACAGCCGTGTCTCATTTCCACCTTGGCAGACAATTTAGAAACTCTTTTGACAATGAACACCCAACATCAGATCAAACTCTGACACACCATTGTTATAGAAAAGCGTATGGTTGCAAGAAAGAAATACGACAACAGTAGAAATAGATTTACGTGGTTTATTTCAACAGGAACGTAAGGGTTTAGGACAGCTACCTTGGTGTGGTAAAGTTCATAAGTACGAAAAAACTGGATCTGGTCGATCTCTCATAGTAGTTCACACATGTTGACGGTGGTTGACGCTCTCCTGTTGACAGCTGAACGTGACCGGTCTCCCTTTGTGGCTACCTGTTGACATTATTTATTGTACTAAGGTACAAATGTGGCACAAGGCCGAAAAGGGGTTGGGGTAAAAGGACGGTCATCACTTGTCTTAGATTAAAAACTTAGCTAGCCACATCCACTGACCCTATCATACTGAACAATATTCCTTTCACCAAAACAACACATTTAACCATACCTTCCTTACTACATACACCAAAATACCTCTTTGACTCCATGAAAAAACCTAAATAATCCCCTTATGTACAAATATTGTCTGGGGGGGGGGGCAAAAACAACAACTTCTAAAAAATCCCCAATGAAATATATACAAAATGACAAAATAATATTTACAAAAACCAAATAAAATTAGTGTTAGTAATAAAACCCCCACAAACTATTGAATGTGGCAGAAATATCAGTTAACCGGACGAAATCGATGCGGGACTTATGAAAAAATAAAGCCACACTCATTCATCCCAAGCATTCACACAGGCACACACTCATTCATACACAACAACAAATACGAAAAACACACGCACGAAAAACGAAAAGCGCCCCGCATCTACCAGAGAACTGACATCACTGACCACCTAAAACGAGGGAGAGGATGGGGAGTTAAACTAAAGGAAAAGAAAATGGGGACAGAAATAAAAGGGGACCAATGAGCAAATACACCCTAGCTAAGTTTACCAGAATAGAAAAAACTAAAAGAAAAAAATACAAAAAACCTAATCTAACCTAACTCCGGATGGGTTGCCTATGTTCAACCCAGGAAAACAATATCCTTAATGCCTAACCGGCATCCAAATGCCACTCAAGGTCAGCCCCTTTTACTCGGCACATTCGCGCAAGAATCACCCACCTTTTGCTGAATTCCGATGAGGTGAGCCGCCGTTTTTCCGTCCTGATCTTGACTTTAAGCTGATGCTTAAAGAACAAGATCAGTTGGAAGAAGTGAACTCTCGCCCTCATGGAATCCTTCTGACGCGTCGTCCAAATCACGACTCTCATAACCCCTAGTAAAATAACAGAACACATAGTGTTCAGCCTTCGTCATCTGCGGCACCACATTGCTACAAACAGAACTGGCTTCCAGGACAAAAAACTTTCCGTGCAGCATGCGAACCATGAGGCCTTCAACAAACTTGCACAACGGCACTACCGCCCTGCACTGAAAGAAGGCGTGACCAATAGTCTCGACTTCCCCCGTACAGCGACGACAGTTTGGATATTTCTCCAAGCCTGCTGAACAAAGTCTCTTGCCGACCCAGAGGGTTTCACGAATCACCAGCCAGGTGAGTGATGCCTCATCGTTATTGAGACATTTCAACCCGGGCGCCCAAAGGCCATATCGAGCGAGCCTCCTGCTTCGTAAGACCGAGCTCGCCAATCAGATCATCTTGTACGGACCCCTAACTAAAACTTGATATAATGCCTTGCGAGACAACGCCTGGGCCTTGGAGAGAACATCCGAAGCCCGTAAGAGGAGCTTCAGAGCGCGACGACATTCACGATAAAAATAGCACTCGGCACGTGGTGTGCGGCCGGCCTCTTGTTCGCACGAGTGCACACTTTTCAGGGACGGAAAATGTTTCTGGACGTCTTCTTTCCAAAAAGCACCTCCTCATTCAACCCACGACACATTCGGTCTAAAAAGGTAATGCGGAGCATATATTGACGAATCTCAATGCTAGGCATCCCCAGACCGCCCTCAGAGGGATGGAGGCAACAGACCTCGCGAGATACCATAGGGGCCTTGCCTCTCCACAAGATAGAGAACAAGGTCCTGACTAATGACATTAGTCGGGCATACGGGAGTGGAAGCACAGAGAGTCGGTAGAGGAGGATCGGATAGATGTGAAACACATACTTCCGCCCTTCCCTTCAGGGAAAGTCTCCTCCGAGACCACAGATTAACCGCGATCTCGGCCTTCCCTTGTACCTCCGACCAGTTCATTTCAACTGGAGATCAGGACCGAACCAGACGCCGAGTATCTTGATCGGCCCATCCGTCCAGAGGCCAAAGGTCAGGGGAAGAAAACTCTCTTCCACGCACCCAACCGCAAGCCCACAGACTTATCACGGTTGATCTTGGCCCCTGTCACCATCTCATACCCTCTTATTTCTTTGCTGACTTCGTCAATCTCGGCTCTGCTCGACACAAGAGCCGAAACGTCGTCAGCATAGGCAGAATACCTGGCCGAGGTGGTAGCGCCAGGCAGGGTAATTCCGCGCAGGACCGGATTCGCCTTTAACTTGCGAAGGAATGGTTCCAACGCAAGAACGTAAAGCAAGGGCGATAGCGGACAACCTTGACGAATGGAGCGAGACAATACGAAAGGCTCCGACCTTACCCCATTCACTTCCACCAGCGCACCGGGGTCGCATACAAGAGTCGGATCCAGGAGCGAAAGTCGGCTCCGAAACCGGCCGCCGACAGGACAGCCTCCAGAAACCGATGGTCAACCCTATCGAAGGCCTTGGACTGATCTAAATTGATCAGCGCGGCTTCACTGTCGACTTGTTCTAAGATCAAGCGTACCATATGAAGGTTATCCTGAATCGTCCTGCCCTTCACAGCACAAGTCTGTTCGAGGCCAATCAGACGAGACAGGACAAGCTGCAAACGGTTGGCTAAGATCTTCGCCAAAATCTTTAAGTCAGTATTTAACATCGTCAAAGGGCGAAAGTTCCCTAACCCATCCCCACCGTTCTTGTCCTTACGCAACAACTTGATCACACCCCCTGGTGAAGCGTCGAGGTAAAGACCCCTGCCTCATCCAGTGGTTGTAAATCAGCTGCAGCAAAGGAACAAAAACGGGCGACAGCCTCAAGTACACTTCGTAGGGAAGTCCATCTAGTCCCGGAGACTTATCCAGGCCAACCTGCTTCAGCGCATCCCAGATTTCCGACTCTGTTATGGGACCCTCGCACCTAGCCGCTTCAGCTGCCTCAAGGCAGGGAAAGTCAGCCAAATAGGCATCGAACTGAGCAGAGCTCAGACCGGGCTCCCTGGTGAAAAGATCCTGAAAAATAAAGCCGAAAGGCCTCGCATATGCCCGCGCTTTGTAGTCACGGTCCGCTTATCCGGCAATGTGACGCACGCTATATGTCGCCTAGCCGCGTTCCTATTCTCCTCTGCACGCAATTCAGCGGCCATATTCGTCGCCTCAGAAGCCATTCTTTTTAGCCTAGCCCTAACTACCAGAGCTTGATCCTTCTTGATAAGCAAGGAGGCCAACTCTGCCTTAGCTAAGACTATGTCCCCACTAACACGATCAACTTTATCTTCTAAAGCCGTTTGCGCCGCTAATCTATCTAGATTGAGTCGACGACTAAAATCGGCAGCAAACGTTCTAATCTTTGATTTTAATTTTCCCCACCAGGCGTTTCCCACAACCGCCCCGTCAATTTCCTCTGAATCATTAGTAGCAGCTGGTCCCGGAAATCCTGCTCACCAAATAATGAACAGTTAAATTTCCAGTAACCAGCCATTCTAACCTTAGGCTTATCTAAGTTTACACGGACCCGGACAAGCCTATGATCCGTATAAACTATATAGTGGAAACTTGGACACCCTAAGAGCCCTACATCGACTCTCCTAACTAAAAGTCGGTCCAGGTAGCTCGCAAGCGAGCCAGGATCCGAGTTGCCACTAGTTGTCCAAGTCCATGCTACTTCCTGAGGGTGCTCATTCCGGTACTTATCGACAAGATCAAACCTGCCGATAAAGTCCCGAAATGCCTTCACATCAGGATTGTTAGTACCCGGTTTTTTACCTATACGATCTATATCGGGGTCAAGGACGGCATTCCAATCCCCCGCTAAGACTACCCGACGAGAAGTCGTCAAAAACGGCTCGATCTGCCGAAACAAAGCAGGCCGCTCAGTATGACTATTGGGCGCATAAACCCCAATGAGACGTAAAGCCTTATCCTTTATAGTAACATCCAGCACACAAAGCCTGCCCGCCGGATCTGCGAAGACAAGAGTACATGCGGCCTTAAAAGACTTGCTCACCAGCCAAGAGAAACCTCTCGAACGACCATCAAAACATGCTGAATAAAGGGAGAACCCCTTAGACAGTATGTCCTCACGGTCATGAGAAGAAAACCGGGTCTCCTGTAGTGATCATAGTTATTTCATCAAAATTTGCTTTCTTTCTACCTGAATTTATATACAAATTAAACTAAGTATATCTGACTATTAAAATTGAAAAACTTTCACGGATTTTGATGTCCTACTTCGGTCTTTCTCCATCATTCGTGTTGACTTTGACATTACTTCCGTTTGTAAGTATGGTGGTCTGTAATTAAAAAAAAAATATTATTAAACAATTAAAGCCATTATTTTTGTATATTCGCTGTTTTATATTTATTTTTGGTTTCTGGTCATTTTTTTTTAAATAGAACAATCAATACTTTCAAAAGGTTAATTCCTGAACACGTTTTATCACATGTAATGTTGATTTATAAATTATAAAGAATGAAAAATATTCAAATACTTTTTTTTTTGTCTCAAGTCGTGAATTATTTTTTTGATAATGGTATTTACAAAAATAAGATTTTCACTGTTAAAAATTTAGAGGGCCAAGGATGAAATTTGTGAATAGAATACCTATGTGACTTTTCTGTACTATTAGACATCAGGGATTTAACAAAGATTTTATTTAGGTCATGTGTCCCTTACGACGAGTATAACGAGAAAGATGGCAACATGTCGATCCAAATAACAAAGTATTGAAAGATCATATCTTATCGAAAAAATTCGGGCCTTAACCCATTAACTGCCAAATGTTTTTAATGCGCATTTTTTGGCCCAGACAGATGTCTTAGCAGTTTATTTATTCCTTATATTTAATTTCAGTAGGTACCATTGTCGTTTCATCAAAAACTAGAGCATCAAATAGTGTGTAGTGATTACTACTACGTTGCCACGCCTACATCTTTTTCAATTGTGATTGGTCAAATAATATATACTAAATATCACAGGACAATTTACCGATCGCATTTCACCACACTGAATTTTTCCTGCCGTTTGCTCACAAACAAGTTTTGTTACAAAATCACCGATTGGTTCATTTTTCATCCAATCAGATATTTTTCGTGTTCTTTCAAAAATTTATCCCGCGTTCGTGTTGCAAGCCACCGATAGTAATATAAATTCGGCACAATAGAGCACACAACAGTAGAGTCAGTAGTTCACTTTTGAACAGACTGATCTGACAGTGAGTCAGCCGTTCACTTTTGAACAGACTGATCGGTTCAACTCTCTGTCTCCGGACAGAGAGGAACCCGAAGGAGGCTACGCCGAAGGGCGGAGTCTCCTTCGGGGAGGTAAAACCGGCCCTGAACCCGTTGATGCGGGTTCAAACAGGCATATTTTTGGGCCGAGCCCATGGGCTCGGAATCCCAATAAAAAACCGACCTTGTGTCACATGTTGCCCCAGTGGGGGGGGAGACTCAATATCGTAGAGTCAGTAGAACTCGACTACTCACACGGGTTATTCATTCTACTCACTCCGCACACACAGACACAGAACTTGAATTTCATACACCATCAGTTCTCTGTGAACAAACCAAGTTGCAACAACTCTGTTACTTACAAACACACAACTGTACGATCTTCTAAAGATACATTCTAACACAGAACTCTGAACATTATATTCAGAAAACTTGCTTTACATTTCCTAATTCGACTAACAGATAAAGGGAAACTACTTTTTCTCCTTATTCACACATTACACAAACTACCTTGTTGTTGATTTTAATATATGTTTATTCGTTGAAACACAAATTGTTTTTTCATTGTTTTTCCTTGATGCAAAAAAATGTATAAATGTTAAATGCTCTTCAATACACAGCCACATTAACCTTTTCAACAAAACACCATTTACATTGGTAACCCCAATAAAGCAGCATTTACAAGTGTATTAAACATCAAAAAAATAATATTGATTAGAAATACTAAAAAAATACTTTTCAAAATAGTCATTATATTTGTACTCGTGAAATGTAAAATTACGACAGAAAGTGTCTTCTTACGGCTAATAATAAAAACTTTAAAGGCTAAGTGTTGTAAAATATACTTCTGCAAATAAATGCAATGTATGTACTGTATGCAATTTAATGTAAATACAAGGAATGACATGTAGTGAGTTGAATTTTTTAACAGATCCCCGAATGGGTTAATTCGTTTTGTTCGTTCACCGACAAAGAATGGCATTAATGAACGAAAAAATTGAATGTAAATATAATTTTTCTGACAAATCTGACAAAAAGAAATGAAAATAGTGAAATTATTATAGAATTGCTGTGTTATATCGTCTGTACCCAAACTATCTTTGAGCAAGGAACAAATTATTCTTTTACACCGGTTAAAATTCCTTTGTTCTGTTCAGTGTTTGTGTTCAGAAGCTACACGCGTTCTGTTTTCAAATCCTTTTTTAATTGTATTCTGCATGAAAATATGAAATTTATTAATTACAAAATATTTTCGAGTTTGGACAAGAAATATCAAGTTTAACAACAACAACTTCATCTTGTTTTTGTATGAAAATTTTAGATTCACACTGAAAAGGTATGTTAAAGTAAAGTTTCTCCCCATATTAACGTTATGTAAGATTTCGATTAAGATGAATTATTCAAAACGAAAATTATTGAAGCTTCTGTTTTTGTTGTAATTTCAAGCTAATAGATTAAATTTAATATTTCCAATAATCACAATCTAAAAGTCAATGAAATTAAATTTTGTTTTTGAAAATATAGTCTGAAAACAGCAATGTTTCTTTATAATCTCCACGAAATCGCTAAAAAAAGAGCATAGCTTGATGAAAAAGACGCCAACCTTGCCGAAAACAAAATTTTATTGTCTAAATGCTTATGTTATTATTAAGAGGAAAGACCAAAGTTTTTTTTTAATTATTTTTAAAAAATTTTCCTTCATTTTAGAACATTCTAAATTTTGATTAAAAAAAATTTTTCTATTTGTATCAGCGGAACTAGTAAATAACATAGACAATTTTAGCACGTTTTTTACAAATAAATTGAACAAACATTAATTTGAAAAATCGTGCAAAAATAGAAATAATTATCGGATGTTAATGAAACTTTCAGGAACTATTCACAGATGATCAGAAATTATTATAAATATGTTTTTTTTATGAAAGAACAAAAATGGTAGAAATATTTTTTTAAATATTTATTACCCCCCGTCCCTCCCAAACTAATTTTATGAAAACGCTAGAAATTGATCGCATCGGTTTTAGTGATTACAATAATTAAAAGCACAGGGCTTTGAGGAATGCAAATCATGTTTTTTTTTGTTTTTAATTGGATACGCAGTACCTGAAAATCAGCTCTGAATTGTAACATACAAAACTCAATAAAACAAAGATATTATTTAATTTCAAATGCTTTTTTTTTTAGTTTTTTATGAATATGGACAATATTTTCTGAAAGCAAAAAATTTTTTCGATGAAAATGAATTTTTAATACAATTATTTGTTATTTCATTAATTATAATAGATTTTACATTTAAGTTGTTAAAATATTATAAAATTAGTTAAAAGCCGCATCGGCCAGAAACGTTCATCAGATAGATCCTTTTGAGATAGCGCGTTGTAAATTGTATCATTTTGTCTAATCAGAAGATCCCCAGTAATTAAGAAATGTAATTTTGTGCTTATAATCGAGCTGTAATTATAAAATACGGAAGACCAACCAGAATATAATTAAGTTCGTTATTTGAGTTAAGCATTGTTCTCCGCTGTTAAGGCCTTTTACTTTTGCGAAACACGTGTGGAGAACAATTTGATTTTTCAATTTCAACTGAGAAAGGTACCTACAAGTATCAGTATCATCTTATGAAATTTATATGATCTTATTTTTATATTAATCTCAGTTACGACATTTTTTCCATAAATGAAATATCAAAATTAATAATAAAATGAATGCAAATACAAATAACAGTAGAATGTAATAAATGTACATAAAATTATAGTATTTTATGTACAATTTATAAAATTTCATAAGAAAGGTACCTATAAATTAATTAGATACCTTTCTTAAGAAATATAAGAAATTTAATGTCACTTTAACAGTTTTATTTTAATTTCTTTACAATATATTTCCCATAAAGCATCATAAACGTAAAGGTGAAAGCTAAGTACAAAAAAAAAAAAAAAAAATAGACTGCTGAAAGTTTTTGTTAAAAATAACATAAATAATTTGTTCACGTAAATGTAAATTATTTCACTTTTATCCTTCCGTAGAACAAATTAGCCTCATGGAATTCGTAAATATATCATTCATCACATGTCAAGAGATTTAAAAGTTTATGACCTGCTTTGTTTTAATTTTCAAATTACATCTTTTTGGCACAAAAGCTGTTTATAAATTATTCTAAGGAAGTTTTTTTAAATGAAAATAATTCTAGTAAAAATTCATTATTGATCTAAAAAATACATTGCATTATTTTATTCATAAAAGCAATTAAAATATTTTCTAATTATAAATGTCATAGTTTCATAATAGGAAAAGGAGTTGATTAGAAAGGATTAAAAACAAAAAAAAAAACATGAGATAGTGCCAACTTTACATTTGTTCAATTGATAATATTCAGCTGCATCATTGAGATATGAAATTGTATAAAAAGGATTTGCATAACTCATGATATAGCCAATGTATTCATTGTTGACACCATCAACTGTCAAAATGTGTTTTATTGTACATCCAGCTATCTGCCCAGTGAGTATTTCATGCAGGGCTTGTGCAGACTGTGGATAATACTTATCAAGCAAATTAGAAATTGACACATCCTTCTGTAGCATTAGTTTTTTCCGGATTAAGGCTCTCTTCCTCTTTTTCCAACTCGACATCCTTAGCCTTCCTCCTTCTGTCAATTTCTTCTTTAATTTCATGGTACTGCCTCTTCTTCATCCCAGTCTGCTGTACATCAGTGCCAGCTGTAGATGTTGCTGGAATTGCTCAGCATCCTGATCCTTGATGATTTTCCTTACTTGATTCCACTTGGACTTGATAACATCACTTATACTGGATACATTAGCATTAGGTGCAAGCTTCTGTTTTTAACAAAATTCAAAGATGATGTTATCAGCTATTATGGTGTTCTGCCTCACCGATGTTAAGATTGATTTGGAAGAAACCTCTACCATGGTGAATGATTTTGCATACCCCCTGCTTAAAACTTACACAATCCCTTTTAAACAGGCAGTTATCACTTGTTGAAATAAGAATTCATTTGTGTGGGCAATCAGTAGCGACTCTATTTGTAATGTATTTCCAAAGAAATCCACTGTGTAGATGATGATAAGCATGGGGTCCTCGGTGAGTACTTTCAGGTTGTCAATGACCCACTTGACGATGTTCATAGTGTCGATAGGGTCTTTTTGGGTACTTAAAATGGTGTAGAAGGTACTCATCCACGGCCCTGATAGCATCTTCCCAATGATTCTCATCATTTGCATCTCTACAATAGCGGCTTCTTCTGTAAATAGCTATTGCAATGATTTTATTTGTTGAGGAAAGTCCCAAGACACATAGCTTGCATTGTTCGAAAAGGGAAAGTAAGTTGCACCTAGATGAAAACTTACATGCAACCAATTTTCTTGGAATCTAGTGATTTTGGACCATAGAAATATTTGTTGTTCAATAAAAGACCTCAATTTCTGAGTGAGGCCTAATTTATCACTATATCTTAGGGAGTTCATGGCTACAAGAATTTGCCATGCTAGGCACTCACACACATTTGCAGTTCCCTCGCAATCCCTCAGGACCTTCCTCATCTTCGTTGTAACTGTTTCTAGTGGATGCAAATTGCAGTATATTTCCGCAAGTTTAATATGCAACTCCTTTTCCAATAAAATTGTTGAATGGTTGATGGGAGCTCAGTCTGTTAAGCAGTATTTGATTTTCGAAAGTATGAGTTTTAAACTAGCATTAACACTTATGCTAGTAAACAGTGAGCCTACTTTAGCTAAGTTGTTGATGAAGTCACAAATATGCTGCTTGTATTCCATTGCAGTCCCTCCAGGAAGACATTACAGTGACACAAGATGGGAAGATGATGGCATTGTCAATACCACAGAGTTCATGTCATTTTCATCTTGTGTCATAGAATCGTCAACTGAAGTGCAGTTTTCTGCACTTCACACAGCATCGAATGTCTTCAGATCTGAAAGGAAGCCAAGCTCCCCCGCCATGACAATGTTTTTGAAATAGATATTAACAGTCTAGAAAGATGAGAAGCAAGAACTCCATTTAAAAAAAGTAATAATCGAATTTTCTGCTAATGAAAATTTTTATTTTCTAGTTCTTTTAATTTTTTGCCCATTGATACAATATTTTGATTTCTTTTCTCAACACTTTTCTAAAAATTATAATGTTAATAAATTTGGATAAAGGAATAGCAGATGAATAGCAGTTAGAAGTTTCACAAGACAGAAGTTGGGCCAGACAGGTTAGAAGTTGCATCAAAAATACAATTGTGTCAGAGATTGTAATAAGCTTTCAAATTTATGATCTTTAAAAATAGATATTTTAATAACAGAATTTCCAAAAACACCCATTCAGACTTAATTTTAAAATATTTAATAAATTTATCATGTTTTGATTTTAAAATTGGAAAAAAGAAAACAATTATTGTAAAAGTTAATTTTTCATCAGAAAAATATTTTGGATTCAGAAAATAGTGTACTTAATATAAATTATTCATAAAAGCCTTTAAAATCTTTTTTTAATTAAATCATGTCTTAGCTTTAGTGGGTTTGCATTTTATAATTCATAGCTGAATGTTGAGTAATATTGGATTGAAATTTACTAAAAAAAATTGATGATTTATATTCTTTAAATTTTTCTGCTTTTAACCAATACAATAACAAAATTTAACAAAAGTTGAATTTTGAGCTTTCATAAAATTAAATACGAGAGTGGGTAACACATGTAAAAAAATATTATTACCATGACTTTGTAAAACACAAACATTTGTAAAATAATTTAATTCATTTGTGAATACGTTCTGAAAGTTTCACTTACACCCAACAATTATTTGATTTTTGCAAGAATTTCCAAATACGTGTGTTTTTCAACTGAAAAAGTCACTAAAAAACTAATGCTAAATATTACGTAGGTACCTCCATTAGTTTGGTATGCCTAAGATTTAAATATATTTTTTCATAAAAGCACTAAAAAACTAATAGTATGTATTATGTGACTGGTGTCATAAAAAACACAAAATTTTGAACATTCTAGAAAAGATGTAAAAAATTTAAAAAAATAAGTAAAAAATATTTCATTCTTTCCTCTTAATAATAACAAACATTTTGATGATAAAACTTTTTATTAAATTTGAGGCCTTTTTCCATCATGCTTTGCTGTTTTTTCTTTGAATTATTGAAGACATTTAACAATAATAATTGAATCAAAACATGATGATTCAAATGCGGCAAAGACAAACATAATCATTATTATTTTTATAATAAAATCAAGGCATTTGAACAGTAATAATTGATACAAAACATGATTTAAATGCTGCAGGGACTTTTAGCAAATACAAATATTATGCAATACGGAAAAGAATTTCTTGTAATTTCATATTTAAAGGAGTTGGATAGAATAGATTAAAAAAGAAATTCTAGGGTTTTCTAAAAAATGAAATGACTACAAAAGTCATTCTTTTCTGAGCAAGTTCTTAAAGTTTAAAATAGTTCTTTTTCATTTTTTCTGTCATTGACACTGGAATTTTTCTATGAAAATAAAGTCTATTTTTGCATGTCATAAGAGTAGTCATCTTCCAGAAAAAATACTGAAAGGTTCCACTACAGTCTGCTGTCTATCGAGACATCTATTATCATTTTGAAATTCTAGATTCGGCATGATTTATTATTCATTTTTGTGAGCATAACATTTTTGATACATCTTGAGGGAATGACAATACTGGAGATTCTCTAAATAATTTAGCTTACAGGAAAAGTCTTTGCCAGATAATTGTTGTTAATATTTCATATATTTACCAGTAATCTACAATTAAATTTTTATTGATCATGTAACAAAGGCATAACTATATAGAAATCACCATGAACATGTGGCTCAAAAATCTTAGCTCAAAAAGATCATGATGTGGAATGGTCATTTGTCATTCTAATATTAAAATATATTAGAAGGGAGTTTAAAGTTTGTGAAAGAGACAGAAAAATTATGAGCAAAATGAATGGATTTTTCTTTATATAAGTGTCAAAAAATTTGAAGAATACCTCCCTAAAATAAAAAGTACACACAAGATATCAAAGAGATGAAGCAGACACCATGAATATATTTCCACAAAATTTTCTAATAAAACAATCTATTCAGTATAGAATTAATTAGTTACTGAATAAGTATGGAAAATGCTGTTTAAATATGATAATTCACGGATTTTTTACTAATGTTTAAATATAAGGGATAGCATTTTATTCCTTCATTCCCAAAATTATTTTGTAATAGCAAACCAGCTAGAGTTTGTTCATGAAGAAAATCATTTTTTTCAATTATCATAAGACAAATTTTTGCTTGTTTTTTTTTAATGACTGTTAAATTTTTATAGGAAATGTTACATTTTATAATTTTAATTAAAATAATTAATAAAATTTTCAATTCTGTAGAATTTTGTTGTGGTCAAGTGACATTAAATGAAAACTATATATATATATATATATATATATAGTAATTTATGTTGTTTTATCTGAATCAAGTTACCATCTAAACCAATGAATTTAGGGATCAACATCTGAATGAATTGCAGGTTATTTTTCCTAAATAAAATCTTTATTTGCCATATAATATAGACTGCATTCATGTATTATTCACTGCTCCGATTAATATATGATTTATGACTTTTTTTCTTCACAGATGTTTTGGCTGTACAAAAACCAGTGCGTATTACCTAGAATTCCAATGAGAGAAAAACATTTCACTTTCCATGAAAATACAAACAAATATATGCTGCATGATTCAGACGAATGTGGAGGATCTACAATGTCAAAAATCTGACAATGAACTTTACCTGGCAAGAAATAATGTATTTTGAAATGTGTCGTTTATGTTTCTACAAAAAACACATTTAGTATTAAGCATGAATAAACAGCAAACATTGGCCATATTCATGTGACATCTGTTAAACTGTTGTAAAGTTAGAAAGAATAAACCAGATGGAAGCTGATATTACAAAGAAACCATATTCTTGTAAAAGTTGTGGATCTACATTCTCATGGGAGTGTAACTTAGTAACACATGTGCGTACACACACAGGAGAGAAACCATATTCTTGTGACGTTTGCGGATTTGCATTTTCACAGCAAGCAGCTTTGCTCACACATAAGCGTTCACACACTGGAGAGAAACCATATTCTTGTGAAGTTTGTGGATTTGCATTTTCACAGAAAGCAGCTTTGCTCACACATAAGCGTACACACACAGGAGAGAAAACTTATTCTTGTGAAGTTTGTGGATCTGCATTTTCACGCAAGTCAAATATGGTTAGACATATGCGTACGCACACACTGGAGAGAAACCTTATTGTTGTGAAATTTGTGGATCTGCATTTTCACAGAAGTCCATTTAGTTGAGTGAGGCATATGCATAGACACACTAGAGATAAAATTTATTCTTGTGAATTTTATGGATCTGCATTTTCACATTCAGTATTACTGAGCCATATGCATACACACAGTAGAGAGAAAAATTATTCTTGTGAAGTTTGTGGAACGGCATTTTCACAGAAGTCGGCTTTAGTGAACCATATGCGTACGCACACTGGAGAGAAACCATATTCTTGTGAAGTTTGTGAATCTGCATTTTCACACAAGTCAGCTTTAGTGAGACATATGCTTACGCACACTGGAGAGAAACCTTATTGTTGCGAAATTTGTGGATCTACATTTTCACTGAAGTTTAATTTAGTTAGTCATATGTGTACACACAATGGAGAGAAAACTTATTCTTGTGAAGTTTGTGGATATGCATTTTCACTCAAGTCATCTATGGTGAAACATATGCGTACACACACTGGAGAAAAACCATATTCTTGTGAAGTTTGTAAAGTTTCATTTTTACATAAGCCGAACTTAGTAAGACATATACGTACACACACTGGAGAAAAACCATATTCTTGTGAAGTTTGTGGATCCGCATTTTCACAGAAAGTGCTTTAATGAGACATATGTTTACACACACTGGAGAGAAACCTTATTGTTGTGAAATTTGTGGATCTACATTTTCAGTGAAGTTTAATTTAGTGAGCCATATGTGTACACATAGTGGAGAAAAGCCTTATTCTTGTGAAGTTTGTGGATACGCATTTTCAACTCAAGTCATCTCTGGTCAAACATATTTACACACACTGGAGAGAAACCATATTATTGTGATATTTGTGGGTCTGCATTTTCACAGAAGCAGCAACCATTTTTTTAAAACATGTGTCATACACACACGGGGAGAAAACCATACACTTTTTTTTTGAGGATCTGTCTTTTCACAAAATCAGATTTGATCAATTGATGTTCTTAACTGTTTCTCCTTTGTATGTCTTACTACGGGAAGGCATACATGCAGCCCTTAGTCATATTCTCCTGTTCTGGGAAGGGTCTTACTTGGAAGAGATGTCTTTACATTGTATGGATGGTGGGAGTTGAAGTTGAGGTATTGTTTGTTGAATGTTGGCTTGTGGTATACAGATGTCTTGAACCCCTGCTCTACTTGAGATGTTAGTACATCCAGGAATGTGAGTTTGTTGTCGTTTTCTTGCTCCAGTGTGAACTCTATTGTTGACCTTATTGAGTTCTCATTGACCAGTAGTAGCTGGACATCTTCTTGGTGCAGCCAGAGTATGAATGTGTTATATACACATCTCAGCCATACTGTTGGCTTTAGTGATGTTGATTCTAATGCCATTTCTTCAAAGTATTCCATATATACGTTAGCCATTGCTGGTGATAATGATGAGCCCATTGCTAAACCCTCATTCTGCTGATATATGCCTGATCCCATTCTGAAGTGTGTTATTTGTATACAGAATGTCAGCATCTCCATGAATTTATCTATTGGTATACTGGTTTGTTATCCTAGTGTGGGCCTGTGTAGCCATAACATGTTGCACCATGATCAACTCAAGCATAACTGTTAAGACTGACATATGCCACCTGTATATTATATGCTTATGTTAAAACTCATTTACTTATATGCTTATATTAAAGCATATATATATGTATATTTTAGATTCTTACATACTTGTTTTATAAACTGAGAGCAAAATAATTTTTCCAGCATGAAGTTTTCAGACTCTAAATTGGGGACAATAACCTTGTGGATTAAAGTGTCGGTTTGTGAATTTGGTTATATAATAATTGGGAGGAGAAGAATGGAAGATGTGTGGCTGTGTCATTTCTAGCTGGCAAAGCAGGGGTGAATTAAGACTTGACCTGTGCATGAAGTTTAAGGCTCCAATTTTGAGACAATAAAGAAAGGATTTAAAGAAATGAGACTTTCCATTATTTTTTAAAATGGATTCAGCAGCAGTCAGAATGAGAAGTTATGCTGAATGCTGTTCAGCATGAAATTGTAAAGCTCCATGTTTGGGACAATAAGGTAGAAAGGATTTAAAGAGATGACTTTCCATCAGCAGCAATAAGCAGGACTGAATTATGTTCAAAAAATATTTAAAAAAATAAATTCCATCATCTTTTTGTTTTAATGGACAATAAGTTTCATTAAAAATATTTTTTTTCAAGGCTCATCAAAAACAAACTTTTAAAATTTGTTCAGGTCAAATATATAAAGCAGTCAGAATGAAAAAATTACTGAAAAAAGGCATCATTTTTTAAATCCAGCAGTCAGAATGACAAGTGGAGCTGAAGGTTGTCCACCATGAAGTTTTAAGGCTCCAATTTTGAGACAGTAATGTAAAAAAGATTTAAAGAGATGAGACTTTGCATCATTTTTTAAAATGGGTTCAGCAGCAGACTGAATGAGAAGTGAGGCTGAATGCAGTCCAGCATGAAATTTTATGGCTCCAGGTTTGGGACAATAAGATAGAAAGGATTTAAAGAGATAAGATTTTCCACCATTCTTTAAAATGGGTTCAGCAGCACTGAGAATGGGAAGCAGGGCTGAATTATGCTCATCATGAAGTTTTAAGGCTCCAGGTTTGGGACAATAAGATTGAAAAGATTTAAAGAGATGAGACTTTCCATCGTTCTTTAAAATGAGAAATTGGGCTGAATGCAATCCAGCATGAATTTTAAGGCTCCAAGTTTGGAACAATAACCTGGTGAATTAAAGTTTGGTTTGTGAATTTGATGACATAGTAATTGGGAGTCTGGGTAGTGCAAACTTGGATTCAGTGCAAACAGAGTGTGCAATACTATAGTTCTTGGGGCCCACCTGGTGGTGATTTCAGTGTGTTCCAAATATTCAATAAGCTGTAATAATTTTTTTATAATAAATTGTTGTGTAAAACTGCAGGGCTACAGATTTCATTTTTTTTTTTTTTTTTTACCCACCACCAAATTTTAATCAGGCCAAATCACTTAAATTGACAAAACAACTTTATTTTAATTAAATTAATAATTACAAGTAAAGTAGTTTACAAATAATCAATTACAAAACTCCATTTTGGTAGGGAATTATGTCAGAACAATGTTTTTACATTGATAGACACTGTTTTTTTTCTCTACAATATATTGTTTTGGTATCAACTTTTAAAACATATATAAGATTAAAAAATAAAATAACTAAAAATAACTACATCAACTGGGATTTTAATTGATGAAAATTAATCCACTCAATCACTGTGAAACATTTAGCAAAGGTACATCCACTGATTTGCTAAAAGATTAGCAGACTGTGATGAAAAATGGTTCAAATGTAATAAAAGAAAAAAGCTTTATTGTTAAAATATTTGTTCAAAAAGAGGAAAGGCCAAAGGATATTTTGATTATTAAATTATATTTGCAGAGTGAGTGGCCATGGTGAAATATAACTGCCCAACAAACAGAATTAACAAAGTTTGCAATAAACAATAACAAGAAAAAGAACAGGGCAAAAAAATTACATATAGTAAGCAAACAATATATACAAGGTATATTAACATCAATCAGACAAAGCAACAATAATATGGCCAAAAAAATTCATAAAGAACTTGGGTTGACACACACAAGCTTATTCCATGAAGTAAACATAGCATTCTGACTACGAGACAAGGCAGACCGGGATTGAATCAAATGAAACTGCGAATGGAAATATTT
Organism: Acanthosepion pharaonis; assembly: GCA_903632075.3. Classification (NCBI taxonomy): domain Eukaryota; kingdom Metazoa; phylum Mollusca; class Cephalopoda; order Sepiida; family Sepiidae; genus Acanthosepion; species Acanthosepion pharaonis. The sequence continues at coordinate 1,686,051 of CAHIKZ030005432.1, read as the reverse complement.
TATTGGCTAGTAACAAATCCCAGTATGCATTTGTGTACTTCTCCCTATAAATTGGGGAGGAGAAAGTAATGTGCAATCATTCCAATACAGATTAAAACATTGCAAGATGGTGCTAAAAGTTTGATTTATGTTGATTTATGCCTGTTTTGTTATATTTAGTACAGATGTCACAGTATATAAAATTTTCATCTGAAAAGCATAACCATTTGTATTTTGTGAGCCACTACTCAAAAACAGTTTGCTTTCTTTTGAAAGAAGAGGATTGCAATAGTTAACGCCTAAGGCTCAGTCAAAGAGAAGACAGATGTTAGTTGTGCTGATTTACTCTCAAAGGGCTAAGCAGGCTCTGGAAAGTATTCAGAGGTAGAAATAGAAAATTGTCACAGTAATTCTATGAAATTTCACCATAGCTAAATGTGTCATTTGGAATGAAGTATTGCAACCATTTTCAGCTGCATGGTATTGAACGATGGAATCCAAGTAAGGTAATCATCAAAAATCCAGTCACCATAATTAAAATTACATTGTCTTCTGAATTATATTAAAATTATTAAGAGAAATGGTCATAAGATGGAGATTTGGCTAGAAATGCCAAAACCTCAGACATAATGGACTATTCTGTTTTGATTGTGTAGAAAATCAAAAGACATAAAATGAATTTTTAAAAATAAAAAATCTTTCTTGAAGCTTTTATTTTAGTTTTAATTTCAACTTCATTTAATATTTCCGATTTTAGCTTAATTTTTAGCTATCTTTCATCACAATATAGAGGTAATTTAATTTTTGCTTATGCTAGGGTTATTTTTTTAGTATATTAAAGCATTTCCCTATAGCAGTGGTTTTCAACCAGGGTTCCGCGGAACCCTAGCGTTCCGCCAGTAAAGCCCAGGGGTTCCGCAAGAAGTTACACAAGTTCTATGATTGACAGTAATTTTTAATTCTCCTGTGCAGATGTGTGTCGAAGATGAACTTTGTGTGTATCTGTCAAAAACATGACCCAATATTAAAGATTTGTGCAAGAAACATCAGGCTCAAGTTTCTCATTGAATTTTTAATGAAAATAAACTTTAAACTGAAGTTTTTTAATACATGTGTAATAACCGTAGAAGCAAGATTAAAATTGCATATGTACGTATACAATATTTTTACAGTTTGTCTTTGTATTTGTTTGTAAATAAATCTGAAGATGAGTATTTTTATTTTATTTTAATAATTGAAAGCTTTTTTTTTTTTTTTTGCATAAGACAATTAATTTATTGCAGGGGTTCCTCGAGCCACTGGAGTGTTTCCTTGTGGTTCCGCTGCAGCAAAAAGGTTGAAAACCACTGCCCTATAGGGACGTTTGTGTATAAAGATGTCTAAATATGTCTCTAGATATATCTTTATCGTACTAAAACTGTGAACTTTGCTTGCTTGCTTGCCACTATGCAAACGAAGTCATATAGAGGGGAGGAAAGAAAGATGTAAATTTATTATCGTGTAGGAAGGGGGAGAGAAGGAAATGGTGTGTATACATGAATTGACAGTGAAACCAAAAGAAAAAACTCCTCTCTCTCTCTCTCTCTCTCTCTCTCTCTCTCTCTCTCTCTCTCTCTCTCTCTCTCTCTCTACCTTCCCAAGATTGCGTGTTTATTTATGTCTCAGCTTTCTTTAAACAAACAATATTTTAAATATTTAAAAAATATTTTTTGCCATATTTAAAAATATTTTCAAGAATATTATTTAAAAATACGATTTATTTTATTTCAACTTTCTTCAAATAGACAATTTTTTTAATGTTGAAAGCAAATTCAATGTTTTATAATCTGAACCTTCAGGTTATTTATTCCACCCGTAACTTGTTGAAGGTTACGGGTAGAATAAATAAGTGTCTGTGAATCGGACATACGTTGGTCGCATAATGAGTTAAGTAAAAGTTTCTTTCCATCTCTCCGTGATTGTGTTCATGCTTATTTGTATTTTAGCTTTCTTTAAAAAAACAAAAACAAAAAAAAAACAATATTTTAAATATTTAAAAAATATTTTTTAAGTTATTCACTTATTTTAAAATCAGACTAAGTTTTAAAAATGTGTTTCTGTTTATACAGCAAGTACTCTTATTTCAACTTTCTTCATACACACAATTTTTTAATGTTGAAATCAACTTCAGTGTTTTATAAACTGAAGCATCAATGACCCAACTGGTCACGGGTAGTTTGTTTGTAATCTCTGTGTTTGTCTTTTTTTAATTTATTTTGGAGGTCACCTGAATTTTTTTGTGTTATAGACTAAGATTGGTATGCTGGTGGCGAATTTCTGATCAAAGCTGAGAGCTTCTAATTGTGTATCTGATAGTTGAATAAGTTTGTTATTAGGTCTCTTCTGCTGACCTTGTACCATTTTCTATTGTTGACGCATATATTGTGTTTGCCTTGCAAAACTCGGAAATGATTCTATTATTATAGTTGATTATTCTCATTTCATTCCATTCATGTTTATGTAGGTAAATTCTTGTCATATAAGCCTTGTGGTAAAGAATGGCTTCTTCTTCTTCTTCTTCTTCTTCCAATTCCTGTATTAAATATTTCATAAATTCATGGGCAAAAAGAGGGAAAATATAGAGTGTCGATTTGATGAGCTTGTGTGGGCAGTGAGGAATAACTTTTTCATCAACGTGGTTTCTAAGAAACTTTAAATAATATAGACAAGTTTTGTCAATTTATTTTAAGTAAGTTCCTTTCATATTGTCTCGCGTGGTCATGTGTGACGTCACGAGCCGCGACGCGATTTTCGCTTCCGTGTCTCGTATATACGAGTTCATCGTTACTTTGAAATTTTTTCAGGCAACAAGTTCGGACTATCATTGTGGTTTCGTCTGTGTGTTGTTTGATTTAAAATTTATTGAAATTGTCAGCTTTGATAAGGGCTTATCGTATGTAAGCCGAAAGCTTAGATTGGATTTAAACATGTAGCAATATGGTGTTTTCCTTTCGTCTTTCAACGATAATGTGATTCTGCTTATCAGACAATATGAAAGGAACTTACTGAAAATAAATAGACAAAACACACACACATATATATATATATATATATATATATATATATATATTTGACAATAAGGAACACTACAATATTTTTCTTGCAAATATTACATTGTGCCGTCGAAAGTCCTCGGAATAAAATAAATATGTATCAACACGGAGATTTTCTCTCGTCCTTCAATAACGACACCAAAAAGCTTATCCTTGAAAATAAGTAGATATGTATAAATTATTTAACGACCCATGTCTCAATGAAAATATGCTGCCAATGTTACGCATTCATATATATTCAAACACATATTGTTACATATAACTGTTATAAAATAAAATAAGCCATATCTCGGCTGATTTACAGGCAAACAAACTAACATACTTAAGAGCGAGAGCCGGATGTGAACGGGACAAGGCCCCATCACAAAATGACCATTATCATCATTTACGCATATTCCCGACGCATGAGTTCCGGTCGAAAAATAAAATATTTTAAAGTGTTCCTATTTTTCGACCAATAAAAATGCATCCCTTCTAATTATACACACATCGTTTTTCGAGCCTGATAAGCCGTAAAAAAACGCCATAAAAAGGATCACACGGGAAGTACAACAGGAGTTCAGGGAAGAGACCTGTCACGGTCAGTCAGCAGCAGTCAACAGGAGGTCAGGGAAGAGACCTGTCACGGTCAGCCAGTAGCAGTCAGCAGGAGGAGCGCCACGCCAACCAGCGAGAACTACTATGAGAGATCAACCCAGATCTTCAGTCGGCTTATGAACTATACCACAAGGTAGCTGTCCCAAACCCACACGTTCCTATTGAAATAAATCACGTAAATATATTTCTACTGTTGTCGTATTTCTTCCTTGCAAACGTACGCTTGTCTGTAACATAACGAATAACAGATGTCTATTATGTTTGATCATGAGCGGTACTAAATTTTGTATAGTTGCTTTAATTTCGGGAGAAAATAAAGAGAAAATTGTCCAAAATTTGGATATTTTTTATTATGTTGTTCCTTATTCTAAGCTTTTAACTCACATGAGCCAACTTCAGATTAGTTATATGGACATTTAAAGAAAGATATCACCATCAAAGATGATATTCTGTTACGCTGATATAGAAAATTGCTATGTGACGATAACGGTCGTAGAATAGCAGACGCAGGTTATAAATTTGTAGTGCAGTTCTATGATGTCTACCACATGAGAGAACGATATATTAACAGAACCATATGTTTAGATGCAATGAAATGTGTTGTGACTAGTTTGAAATGTAATTTTGTTGAGTGTGCGTGGCTTTGTTTTAATGTAAATAGCCTCCAATATCTTAAGGTTCTTTTGACTATGTGTATGTATAAGTATCGTTGCGTTATCGACTAATATATATCTAATATTACTGTAGTGAAAGATACCCCGAAAAAAAAAGTCCGTGTTTTGTGTGCGATCTGCCGAAGAAAAATTACCAAAAAGTAGTCAGCAAAAATCTACATCAATGACTAGAAGCTATGCTAATGTTCTTCCCTCCCCTGAATGGCGTGACCAATCAGAAAATTCTCTCGGTGAACAGAAGTCGTTATTTTTCGCTTATAAAAGGAGATGATTTTTTGAGCTGTGAGACGGACAGGCGTTGTTGTTGGCGAGAAGTGAAGGCTGGATTTGTGACACCCATTTCGTCATTTCTACGGTGTGTGTTGGACTGTTACGTCAGACTATCGTGTGAACTGCGATTTGGCTACAAGTGTTGCGGCCGAGAAACAGAAGAAATCTGTTGCAGTTGCTACTATCAGTTGACAGTCTTTTCTTTGCTACAACAATTACATACATGGCTATGTTTTTCCATGACATCTACTCCAGCCGCACCGTATTCAAGTTCGATCCTGGCCGAAGTCTTGTCTCACCTCGTGTTATGTTATTTGATTGCAAGACTGGCTTGGTCCGAATGGTCGGCTGGAATCGATGACTTGGTTTGGTCCGGTTAGAGTAAATCACACAAAAAAATAAATTGGATAAAAGAAACGAGACTTCTGGAACAAGGGTTTAAAATCGGAGGTTTTTCTTCGTTTTTTTCTCCGTTCAGTCTCGTCTCAACAGCAACTACTGTCCATATTTACTGTTTGTTCTCTCGGCATTGTTCTTTTTCTGTGCTAGGGCAGGGCATGACGTGTTCTGGGAATTTCAGGATTCCCCAAACGAAAACCAAATATTACCAAGATCTCCCTGAAAATGGTTAAATATGGGGAGCCCCTCCTTCCCACTTGGAATTCTACCTGGGCCTTTTACTTCTTTTGGTCACCTGATCAAATCCGTCTCCTTCCTGCTTTGTGTGCGTGCCTCTCACCATCACTGCCTAAGGAAAGAAAACTACTCAAGAAACTCGTCCAAAAATAAAAATTTGCTGTTTGATCAGATTTTGGGAAGAGATTTTCAACACCCTCTCAGGTATAAGACCTGGTAGTTTGCTTAATGCTTATTTAACAGAATTTTGGAAACAATGTTCATTACTTTTAACTTAGAGTATAATCAGTCTTGGTTCTAGGATAAAGTGCTTGAGAAACAGCTTTTATCCTTGGATTCTGCATAAAATGAATTCTGCCACATGTTGACAATTTTAAATGGGGTAATTTGCTTTTTAAGCCCTGTGTTAAATATGTAATCAAAACTTGTCAAATAGTTATATTTGGGTGTAAATTTACCTATGGAAAGTCCTCCGCCTTCCCCAAAATTCCATCTAGGCTTTTTCCTCTTTGGCCACCTGATCAAACCCATCCCCAAGTGCCAGGCGTGGTCTTGTGGGGTTCAGTGTACCCGGATTAAAGGAGAATTTAATACGGGATACCCTGCCCACAAAATACAACGCAAATTTCAAGAAGAAACAACATGATAAGGAAGGTTTGTAGAAAATAGAACATTGTATATTTATTACCTTGTGAATAGGGTAAAAAATATTAATGCTTTCGTTCGTTTAAGCAAAATTGAGATTTTTTTACAAAAATGTCTGTGTTCGCTGTCTTTCAACAGAGTAGCAGAGTAATGTGTTTCTTTTGTTTTTGTATAGTTGCAAATGAAAAAGGGGCGACCAATTTAAGTCAAAAAAGAGAGTGTGAATGAGGAATAAAGATAAAAGGAAAATGTACTTAGGAGTCAGTTGTAAATTTGTTGTTGTTGTCCTTTCCTACTCCACTTTCAGCTCTTCGTGTCGGGTTGAGTCAGTGTCAGTCTTCTATGATCTCTGCGCCCTTCTGACTCGGCGACTGACTTGAAACTCTGTATTTATTGTTGACTTTTTTTTCACACTGGTTCATTATCTTTTTTTTTGGTTTAGCAAATCGCCTCCTTTCATTGGTCAGAAAATTAATTTCACACCTTATTGCGAAATCTGTTTTTAATCGTTTTGATCCGATTTTGCGGGTGTGCAAATCTACTTTGTGTTTTTTTAGTCACTTGTTGGAATGATATAGGATTTGTATCCTATAGTCTAGACCTAACGGCTAAATTCTAATTATCGTTCAAAATTCTGTCTTATGTGTGTGGTTGTTTTAGCATCTGGGATTTAACATTTTTATCCCCTCGTCAACCCTTTGGCCAACAAGTGATAAAAAGAGGACAATCCCTTGATTTGGGCAATTTTATCGCATTTTGGTAGACGAAAAATTTGATTACTGTTCTCTTTTGGAAACCTGTCTGCTTTTAAAAGTTAATTCTTATCAAGCGAACGAATTCGCGGCCAGAGTTCTGTCTTCCTTTCCGTCACTCGATGATCATAAAAATATTATCTATTTTCTTCCGGAAGGTCCTTGGACCGCCAAGAATATGCCATCACTTAATCTTAGTCCTAACCAAAACTAGATTTTCTTTTGTTTTACATCTCTGGCAGGCGAAAAAAATCTAATTACCATTCTTCTATTTAACTTCATCTGGTCTTCAGTATAACTCCCATCTATCAAAAATTAGTGTTTGTTTGTCTTCTACTTTTTTCCCCATTTAAAAAAAAACAAACAAGTATCCTTTTCTTTTATTTTCTTTCATCTGGTTATCAGTATATCTTCCGTCTATCGTTGAAACAGAGAGAGGATTCACCCACACACTCACATAAATGCACACACGCAAATATAACTTTTATTGACTGGAAGTGGAAATGGTGTTTATATATCAAAATACAATTTGGGTTAAGATGTGTGTTTACCGATGAGAAACACGATCTCAGGGCAGGAGGCGATGTTTTAAATCTGGGTCATTAGAAAATGATCTAAATAAAATTTATTGGTTAAAAATTGAAATAGAGCTTACTCAGGCTACGAGATATTTGGTTTTGTTTAACTATTTGTTTTGATTAAAAGGTTGAATCAATGTTTATATATCCCAAAGTATAATTTTGGGAAGAACTCATGATTGGGATAAGATAAATAGTTGGAGAATCGCTTTACATGTCAAGGCTAGTTTTTGGCACTCATGATAACTACGTGCCCGGCTAAGTGTCAATTCATGATCAAACAGATTTATCTTTATAAACCAGCATAGTTATGCGGAATAGGCCAGACGAGAGAGAGAGAGAGAGAGAGAGTCACGAGAGATTTGCGGGAGAATTAGAGAAGGAAGACTGCTCCCTGTTCTGAGAAGTCTGTATGAGACTGGACTACTAGTCATAAACCTAACCCAGGCGATTCAATACATGTTTATCACACACAAACCCTCTCTCTGTTGGGAATTCGCTCGATGCATTGTGTCTTTTTTCTTTTTCTTTTCTCATTTATGTTAAATGTTTTTATTCTCCCTGTAACCTCTGTTCCGATGTTATCTTCTTATACAAAAGACGTCAATATTTCCCCCATTGTTGTCTGGCTTCTGCAGATATTATTTCTTGTTTTATTTTGCCACATTCTAAACTTCCTACCGCCAACTATCACAGCCGTGTTCACACCCCCAGTCGACCGTGAACGTATATGGACAACACCCCGCTTACTGGGTCTAAAAACACAGCATGGGCAGCGAGCAGGGCTTGACCAGTTGACTGGTCGAAATAATCTACGGGTACTCAGGGAGAGTATGGCCAGTTACCCCTAAGTTCAGTTCGGACCGAGTGGACACCTCAACCCAAAGAGGAAGATGCCGGAGGTTGAGGGGCTGGGGACGAAGTGGTAGACATAAATTAATGTTTTTCTATCTTCTATTTTTTTCAATTTACTAGCGCCTTTTCAATAGTGTCCCATTTCTAAAAAGTGCTGTTTAATAAAATAAGGTCAGAAAAGTGACATGGGAGAGCATGCTTATAGTAAAACCAATATATGTATTGGTTTTATTATTAGTATCAGAGATACAATCTCTGAACAGTCATGTAAATTGATATACTAACTTGGTTTTTTGTAGAGGATTTAGTTGTGGTTATAGGGTTATGAGGTCAGTTGTTTTAAATGTTTTATAATATATGAAGAACTTTATTATTATTATTATTAATGGGTTTAACATTTCTGCTTATTATGTTTTTAAGTGTTGTTTCATCATGTTTGCAATTATTATGCATTTGGTTACAATTGTATAATAGTTTTAAGTTTATTTTGATGTACACTATTATTATTATCAATTTTGATAGAAGTATTATTAAATTTATTCTGATATATTTTAATTTGTTGATCAGTGACCGTATTAGGGAATCCATTATTAACAAGTGTTTGTTTAATGCTATGTAATTCTTTATAGAAGAAGATATCATTTGTGTGTGTTGGATTAAGTTTTTTATAACAGCTAAATTATATTGTTGGTGGCATTTACTATTATAATTAAGACACAAGTTAATACAAGTGGGTTTCCTATATAGAGAAGTATTGAATTTATGTGTGCTGGAATCAATAAGTTCATCAAGGAATGGGATTTTATTATTAAGTTTTAGTGTAAATTTGAGGATGGAGTGACTTACAAATTTGTTTTTAAGTTGTGTAATTTGATCAATATTTTTAACTAAAACGAAAATGCTGTCTATGTATTTTAAATATATAGGAGATTTATTAGTGTCATTAAGCATTTTATTTTCTAAATGTGCCATATAATAATTAGAAAAAAGGTGGCCTAAAGGAGATCCCATTGCAGTACCATCTATTTGAGTATAAATATTATCTAGGGCATCATAAAAAGGTACTTGAGTGGTTCATGCTAATAATAATTGTTTTTAAAATAGTAGGTTTAGTTTAATATTGATGGTTGGAATAGAAGTGTAATTATATACATCACGGATAATCGTGTTGTTTCATGGATGGAGACATTGGGAAATAAATTTTGTTCATACAAAAATGCGATTATTTGGTTTTTACAGCATGAAGAATTTGTACAAATTCATTTGTCTATTTACTTGGGAGATAGGGAGTAATTAATTTGTTAAGGTTTTTTGAAAGGTAATATACTGGTGTAGGTACTTGTGAAATGATAGGTCAGAGGGGAATGATCTTTCTTATGGATTTTTACATTCTCATAAAGATAGCCAGATTCATAGTCTCCTATAATCTTTTGAAGTTTAAAAGATCCTGTTTTAGCAGTAATAAGTTTATTGATATGGATTTTAAGTTGGGAGCTGGTGTTATTTGTAAACTTTTTAAATTTACTACAATTGTCCAAAGTCGCCTGTAATTTTGAGTGGTACTCATATTTGTTTAAAATAACGAAAGTTTTAATTTTATCAGCTTGTCAGATAACAATACTCTTGTTATTTTTTTTAGTTGTATGGCTGCTTTTATTAAAGAAGTGTTTATAATTTCACTTGAATTTTTATGATAATGGTGTTTCATAGATTTGGCTCTTAGTAATTCTCTTAAACCTACCTGTGTAGTAATATGGTTGTCTTGTTCCAATAGAAATATTTGTTGGTATAAACCTTCAATTTCCATTTGTTTAAACATCAAATTAGGTTTCTGTGCAACATGAAAATTTGGTTTAAGATTAAGGAATTCCATTTTATTTGGAGTGAGTTGGTAATCCGATAGGTTAATAAAGTTGTTGATGTTTGGTAAAAGTATTTTTACTTTATATAATTTGTTTAGCTTTTCTGAATGACTTGTTTACATTGCTCATTAGCACATGGTAGAGAGCCTGCGATCACATGGTCAATGGCTGGTACAATATGGTCCACTGCTCAGTAACTCATAGTCCATGGCCCGGCAGTACATGGTACAGTGCCCTAGAACACATGGTCTATGACCGACTACCATATGGTCCAGGGTCCGTTAACTCATGGTTAACAGCCAGGTAGAATGTGTCCACAGCCCGTTAGCACGTGGCACAATGTATGCTGACCTGTATCACATGGTCAATGGCCCAATTTCTAGATTGTAGTCAATTTGATTCTTCATATTATTTACACTACCCGTTGGTTCACTAACGCTTCAGTTTATAAAGCACTGAAGTTGATTTCAACATTAAAAAATTGTGTGTATGAAGAAAGTTGAAATAGGAGTACTTGTATAAACAGAAACACATTTTTAAATCTTATTCACTTAAAATATTTTAAAATCAGACTAACTTTAAAAATATTTTTTAAATATTTAAAATATTGTTTTTTTTTTTTTTAAAGAAAGTTGAAATATAAATAAGCATGAACACAATCACAGAGATGTGGAAAGAAACTTAACTCATTATGCGACCAACGTATGTCCAATTCACAGACACTTATTTATTCTACCCATAACCTGTTGAAGGTTACGGGTAGAATAAATAACCTGAAGGTTCAGATTATAAAACATTGAATTTGCTTTCAACATTAAAAAAATTGTCTATTTGAAGAAAGCTGAAATAAAACAAATCATATTTTTAAATAATATTCTTGAAAATATTTTTAAATATGGCAAAAAATATTTTTTATTTATGTCTCAGCTTTCTTTAAACAAACACGCAATCTTGGGAAGGTGGAGAGAGAGAGAGATGGAAAGGGAGGACAGTTTTTTCTTTTGGTTTCACTGTCAATTCATGTATACACACCATTTCCTTCTCTCCCCCTTCCTACACGATAATAAATTTACATCTTTCTTTCCTCTATATGACTTTGCTTGCTTGTTTGCCACTGTGTGAACAAAGTTCAGAGTTTTAGTACTATAAAAGTATATCGCTTGTTTAGACATCTTTATACAAAATGTCCCTATAAAGAAATGCTTTAATGTACGAAAACAATAACCCTCGCATAAGCAAAAATTAAATTACCTCTATATTATATTGTGATGAATTATATTTAATTTTATTGTGATGAAAGATAGCTAAAAATAATGCTAAAATCAAAATGAGAACTTTTGCCACTATTGCCATTAATTTTCAAATACAGCAAATTATTTTTTATGGAAATGTTAAATTTAATCTATTAGCTTGAAATTAAAACTAAAATAAAAGCTTCAAGAAAGAGTTTTTATTTTTGAAAATTCAGTTTAATCAACAGGTATCTTCAGGAGAAGTCTCTCTTTAGCCATCTAGTGAATGGTATTTTAAAAGCACCAATGATACTTTCTCTGCTTACTGTTCAACTTCACCTTCCTTTGTTTTGTCGTTAACAGAGTAAGAATATTGAAGAAGGACAGATGATCTTTGCTTAAAATACAGCAAGTGTGGGTGATATGCCTGAAGTTGGTGCATTTCTTTGATTTATACAGAGATGTGTTTGTTTTGTTATATTTAAAACAAATGTCACAATGCCTGAAACCATTTGTATTTTGTGAGTCACTACTTTGGAAGAAGATGAAGAAGATTGCAACTCTTCTACAGTTGACTCTTCAGGCTCAGTCAAAGAGGAGACAGATGCAGGTACAGGTTGTGTTGAGCTACTTTTGAAGGACTAAGCAGGCTCTGAAAGAGGAAGAAATAGCAGAAAATGCAGTTCCAATGCAATCTGAACATCACAAAACTGACACAGTAATTCTAAGAAATTTTGGCATAGCATAAATTATTTATATAGTAAAGTTAACATTACTTTTATTTAAATTGTGTTTTTTGTGGGACTTTTATTAAGTCCATGATAGTACTTCTAACTTAAATTTTCAGCACAAATCTTATTTTTTAACCTTACCATCACAAAATATTACTTTTCAGAAAAGATACATTCACAAACCTATTAAGAATGTTTCATTTCATTTTTATGGGATTTCACATGATACACTAAGAATTTTATATGGATTCACAAACTAAATGCACAATAAGAGAGGGTTTCTGTCCACTGTGTATTCAATTGATGCACCAAAACTGATCTGCCTGAAAATACATATCAGCAAAGATCACAAGAATATTTTTTCTCCCCAGTGTGTATGTGCAGATGGCTCACAAAACATGACTTCCACGAAAATGGAGATCCACAAATTCATGAAATTATAGTTTTTCTCCAGTGTGTGTATGCATATGATTGATCAAATCTGGCTTCCGTGAAAATGCAGATCCACAAACTTCACAAGAATAAGGTTTCTCTCCAGTGTGTGTTTGCATATGTATCACTAAAGATGACTTTTGTGAAAAGGCAGATTCACAAACTTCACAAGAATATGGTTTCTCCCCAGTGTGTGTACGCTTATGACTGATCAAATGTGTCTTCTGTGTAAATCCATATCCACAAACTTCACAAGAATATGGTTTCTCACCAGTGTGTGTACACATATGTGTCACTAAATGTGACTTCTGTGAAAATGCAGACTCACAAACTTCACAGGAATATGGTTTCTCTCCAGTGTGTGTACGCATATGTCTCAGTACATGTGATTTCTGGGAAAATGCAGATCCACAAACTTCACAAGAATATGGTTTCTCTCCAGTGTGTTTACGCATATGTTTGACCAATTCTGTCATCCATGAAAATGTAGATCCACAAACTTCACAAGAATGTGGTTTTGTTTTAATATCTATTTCCATCTGGCATATTATGTCTGATTTCAAAACAGTTTAGCAAATGTCATATGAATATGGCCTATTTTCCTTCTTTATCTATAAACAATAAAGTGCTTTTTCAGAAAGGTAAACCACATATTTCAGGATACATTATTTCTTGTCAGGTAAAGTTCATGGCCATGCTTTTGACAATGTAGATCCATGACTTTCATATGTACCATGTAACTGTCTGTTTTCATGAAAAGTGAAATAGCTTTTCCTTCATTGAAATTCTCAACAATATCCACTACGGTTTTTGTCCAACCAGAATATCTGTGAAAGAAAAAAACATAAATGATGTATTAATATAAGCAGTGAATAATATATGAAAGCAGTCTATAAGATATACATGTAAATAATATTTCAATAATGCAGAAGCAGCAGCTGCGACCAGCGAGGATCAAATATTTTGCAGTGAAACAAGATTGCTGCACAATCATGTTGATGTTAATCATGTCATTAACATCAGAACTTTTTCAATTTAAAAACAATTCTAATATGGATTTTCAAAAATATCTCTTGATTTTTTATTATTTTTATACCTTGTCTTGGACTAACGTCACTGGCAACATCATCAAGTCCATAGCCAGCACCCTTCTTTTCATTAAAAAGTTGACAAGTAAAAAAAATAAGGTAAACAAAGATTGGTTATTGTACTGCCATTATGGGTCATTAAAACCAAAACGGTTGGCAGGCAACTTAAGAAAGTACATTATTTCTGTAGATATAGAAGGTATTATCTATATTCATAATATATTGGCCATTGTATACTTTGGCCTTGTTCAGGTGATTTATGCTGGAATCTCAAACCAACCTCATTATTTAGCCCACTGCAGTACATTGTTCTAATTCCACATGCCATGCCTTTGAGTTACTTTTTGTATATCTTAATATCAGTTAATTCCCTGTAGTAACTCCAATTTTTTGTTCATTCTGCTGTGGCCAGGTACTAAACTCACAATTCTTTCTGCAAAGTCTCTTTTTGGATTACTCAACCAACGCATTTATCCACAGGGGAATTAACTGATACTGAGATGTCCAAAAAAAGGCATGGCACATGGAACACGAAAAAAGTAAGTACAGATGATGAAAAAATGCCCCAAACTTAATAAAAACAAAGTTTTAACCTCAAAATTCATCATTAAGGTAAGAGACTAAAGGATTTTTTCTTAATTATTAGTATTAAAATGAAATTATGTTTTTGGTGAAAAATAAAATTTAACATTAATGTTCACTCTTGAAAGATTTTAATTTTAATACTTTTTATAGAGTTTTCCATCTTTTAAAATTTTGTACTAATTTGCATCAGTTAGGTGATATTGTTATCCAGTACAAACTGTATTACCAATCATAAATTAAAACACTTAGTACAATTTAGTAAGCATAGTATTTTAAAAAGAATTTTGAATTCTTTTGTGCGTGTATAAATGTGCCTATTTCTGTAAATACGGGCATCCATACATGACATTACCAGAAAATAAGAGGAATAACTATTTAAACTATCATTTCATCAGCAAGTGTCTTTATATGTAAGTCTATAAAGCCAAAGTATTTAAAACTTACCAAGTCTGCAAGGATTTAATTCTTTTTTATATTCATCCATGTTCATATTAAATACATGCATGATCCTTGGGGAATTGAAAAAAGTTCTCTTAGAGACTTCTGAATGAACTTTTCAAAATAGTTGCTATGCACACATCCTTGGGGAATTAAAAATCATCCATTTGATTTTTTGAAAAACCGTCTTCCCTACCAGTTACTGAATATCTGATTTAAATCATAAAATAAAAAAAATGCAATAAAACTAAGACATTATTTAATTAGAAAAGCTTTTGATTGCCTTCATGAATAAGAAATACTATGAACACTGTCTTAATAAATAAGATGAATAATGAATTTTTAGAAATATTTTCATCTTCTGAAATTTTTAATATCAATAATTTATAATGTTTTAAATGCTAAAATTTTCCATTAAACTTACACAGGTTAGGCGATTCTGTTTTTAAGTAAAATCTTAAATCATAAATGAAAAAAAATTACTACAATATTGTGACACCAAGCCATTTGGCCCGTGGTCAACTCCCCATCACGACGTGAAGCTGTAAGGTTTCTTCTACCTGCATTTTGGGGTTGACTCCTTGTCTCCGCAACCAGCTGGTGTCCCGGTTGTTTGGTGGTCATCTCTACTCGGCGTAATCCCCTGGTCAGGATATATATGTGACACTCAGCTGTACAGGGTCGAATCCAGTGGTCAAGGCACCAATATGTGGCACCAGGGTTGAATTCTGGTTGTTGATGTTAACGGTTTCACCAGCTGTAACGGTTCAATGCCAACTCTATCATTCCCAGCTCACTTGCAACGTCTGGTTACTGGAGGAACTGCTTTGATCTCAAGTCTAACCTACCCACATTGATCTTGTCTACCTAAGATCAAAGTCACAATCAGGCGTCGGGCCGTAGTGTATGCTGAGTCCAAATTGAAGGTGGCATTGCACATGCACAAAGAAAAAAAAAAAATAATAAAAGAAAAACCCAAGAGGTTCAAGTATGTTAGGAAATAACAGTTTAACTTTATCCTTCTGTTATATACAGGTGTGTGTTTTTCTCCCAGCCTGTTTCCTACAAAATGTGACACTTCTATGTTTCAAGCAAGTTGTTCCTCTAAGTCAACAGGTTTAGTTTTTAAGTGCTGGCTTAACTTCATTCATCGGTATTACTTGCTATGGGTAGGTTAGGCGAGATCGTGGAATCTCTCGGTCAGCTTCTGCAAGGCAACACTCTGGTTCCCACTACTCAAACTGTCTCTGACTCTATCCAGAGCTGAACTGCGACTGCCCTCTCATTGACGTTCGGTTATATGGGTACCAACCAAAACCCGGGTGGGGTCCAGACATGGCCTGGGGTTCTCGGTAAATCTCGATTTCTAACAAGAAATCTCTTTGTTGTCAGGCCAGGAAAATTATTTCCCATTTTTGGAAAATTAACCACTTCCCATTTGGGGAGTCTGTCATTCGTGAGGGAAGGTCGGAGGAGAGCTATCCACCTAGACTCTTTCTCTCTCACACCAATCCCTTCAGTGGGTGTTAACAACTTCTCCACCTTTCTAATCCATTCACCTCCACCTATCATCCATGCTACCACCCGACCAATAATTTCTTAACCGTGCAGGTGTGGCTAAGCTGGCCTCCTTAAAATTATAATCCAGAATTTTTGTTTACAAAATTCTCCTTTCCCATCGGCCAAAATGTTTACGAATTCCATATTGCAATTTAAATTCTTATCACATCTTTCCTTTGGCGCCACCCAAAATTCACTTAGCCAGTACTCTCTACCGACTCATCAATCACTGTCAAAGTTTGCCATGTGGTCCTGACGTTAATTCAGCTTTATAATGGAATCCTGCATCTGCTAAGAAATTAAATTCTTTTATCTTGCCAAATCTCAATTCCCCACACTATTTTCTGGGGATTGCCAAAGATTTACACACACCATATCGCCATCTGAATCAGCGTCTGAATCGCCACGTTGATGAGGTAAACAATAACAAACCCTCACCTATGTCAAGACCATGCTAAAATTTTACAACTGCCACATTACAATTTAACATCTTAGTGTCTGTTGGTCAAGTAAATGATAACAATCCTCTCACCTATAATGAGACAATGTCAAAATTTTATAGCCGCCACATTGCTTCTCTCTCTTGCTGGTGGCCAGAAAAAAAATAAGTGATATCTTGGAAAGATAATTATCACTGATTCTCCCTAGCCAAAATTTTTACAACCAGCACATTTTGGCCGATAATTTAATATTTGCATTTCTTTCTATCTCCCTTGGCAAGACATAAATCAACAAGACCACACACACACACACACACACACAGCTCTTTCCATGAGTTTTTTTGCAAATAAAATAAAATCTTTCTTTTAACGTCGATCAGTCTATCTTCCATGATAGCTTTTTTTCGCTTTAAGTATCTCTATTTTCTGTTTTAATTTCTATGGTTAATTAGCCAATTACCACAGCTAAATAGTGTCATAATATAGAGAACCCCATATCTGAAAAGTTTTTTTTATAATTTTTGTGTGTGTGTATAAATGTAACAATTTTTTGTAAATACAGGTGTCCAGACACATTATCACAAAATATAAGAGCAGTAACTGTCTTAAATTTAAAGCCAAAGGACCTAACATTGAATAAATCATTGGATTACTGAGAATATTTTCCAACATTTTTAGCATTACTGAGTACTTAAAAATTATATAAAGAAAGTGCTTATATCATATACTTCAATTACATTTTCCAGATAAATTTCCATAGAACAAGATTAGACCTCTCATCAAACTGTTAATACATCAAAACAGCTGCTGGGTTAAAAACACAGCTACGGCTTGAGTTAAAAGTGCATTTCTGAGATATTTTAAACTTAAAGTAAATAATATTTGTTACAAACCAGATTAATTATAACTAAAATCAGCTGATATTCTTCAAATAAATTTTCAGAAAAGTATATTTCAGTTTTGGAAAATGTTTTAATATAGAGAATTATATTGTGATAACAGATGGCTAAACAAAATAGCACTAATCCGCAATTTTCAACCAAAAAAAATCTTTTGTCAAATTATCATACATTAGTTTTGAAATGCTGGAATGTATATTGCATATTGGAAATATTAAATTTAATCTATTTAATCCTCAGGTTTGGAAATATCCTAATCAGTAGTTCCTTTAAATCAGATACCATATGTCCAAAAAGCAAACTGACCAGGCCATCCTGTTTGCCAACCAAAGTGCCATTACCAACATCCAACAGTTGCTTAGAAAAAGTACCAGCTTTCTCATCACAAAAAATGTTTTAATAATGTTGGAAAATGTTTTAATAATGAGAATTACATTAACAGATGGTTAAACAAAGTTGCACTAATCAGCGATTTTGAGCGAAAAAAATCTTTTGTCAAATTACATTAGTTTTGAAATGTGACAATAATGTTTTAAATCTTTTAAAATTTTGCAGTAAATTTATTCTGGTTAGCTGATACTGTTATTAAGTAAAATCTCAAAATGTAAGTGGAGAAAGATTACTACAATATAGAAAACCCCCATATCTGAAAATTTTTTAAATTTTGAATGTTTTTGTATGTAACACTTTTTGTAAATATGGGTGTCCAGACATAACATTATCACAAAATATAAGAGCAGTAACTGTCATAAAGGCTAAGTACCTAACATTAAATAAAGTTTCAGAAAGTATATTTTAGTTTTGGAAGATTTCATTGCGATGACAGATGGAAAAAAAAAAAAATGAAACTGATCAGCGACTTTGACCAAAAAAAAAAAATTTCCAGTCAAATTACATTAGTTTTGAAATGCTACAATGTATATTGCATATTGGAAATATTAAATTTAATCTATTTGCTTGAAAATAAACTAAAATAAAATCTTGAAGAAAGATTTTTCATTTTTAAAAATTCATTAGGTTTTTAGTAAGTGATACTCAAGTACATTCACAGAAAAGGTGATACCTATCTTAATAATAGCACATAGATTTTCATGATAAAAATTTGTATTTATGTTTTACGAATTGTATTCATCATATTCATAGATGCCAGTATCATACAGCAACTAATGCTGTAACAGGCAAATTTGTTAGACGAAAGCAACAGTGCAAATTAAGTAGACCTGTAAAGCACTTTCATGCATTCACAGAGAATATAGACCTTAGGAAGGCTAGTGTTAAAATATATTTACAATGGATGTACAAATAAACAGATAGTTTTATAACATATCTGCAAACAGATTTATATAGAGATTTACAAACAGAATAAGATATCGATTAACAAAAGATTTACAATGCTGACAAATAGTAAAATTAAATCTTAAACGCCTGATGACTGAGTGTTTCTTATCAAGTTTAATGAGCCTCTTGATAAACAACATTCTTGGTCTTTCCGTGTGGAGTATAAATAAAATGATTGTAACTGCTGACTCTTGAACAAACCACATAAATTTGGCTATGGGAGAAAACCAGTTCTGCAAGATTAAGACCTACCACATCCAAGGACTGACCCTGAGCTTTGTTAATGTTGAATGCAAAACTCAGTTTCACAAGGAATTGCAACTCCTTGAGCTGTAAAGGCATATCCAAGGGAGTAAATGGAATTTTAGGAATAAATACAGCCTCATTGCTTGCTTTGCCAGTCAGAGTTGTCACCTTCAACACTGTTGACATCATATTCTTAATTGTAAGTCGTATACTATTGCAAAGCTTCAGTGGATCCAGGTTTCTTAGCTGCATAAATGGTGGTCCAATTTAGAGGTGTAAATTGTGAGGCCTGCTGGTGTTCAGCTATTCAAAAATCAACTGAATAATTCACAGCTTCGTCGGCATTTAGTACAGTGTTAATGGAATTATAGCTGCAACACTCATCTGGCAACTGATCCAGAAGTTTGTTGTTCAAATTATCAACTGCCACATTCTTTTAAGCTAAAATGGCACAGGGTCTCAGCCAGTTGTGGTCTGTAAACTGATTCCTCAGGTTTGGAAATATCCTAGTCATTAGTTCCTTTAAATCAGATACCATACGTCCAAAAGACAAAATGACCCAGCCATCCTGCTCACCAACCAAAGTGTCATTACCAACATCCAATAGTTGCTTAGAAAAAGTACTATCTTCCTCATCACAAAAAAATGTTTTAAAATTTGATATATTTTTAATTTGGTCATTACTTTCCTGCCTCTTTTGCAAAATTTCAATCCCCTTCTAAGATATTTTAAGATTAGAATGACAAATGACCATTCCATGATGCACGCATGTCCATATTTCTGAGCTAAATGTTTTTACATGATCAATAAAATTGTAGATTAAAGGTAAATATATGAAATATTAACAACAATTATCTGTCAAAGACTTTCTTTTGTTCACTGAAATATTTGGAGAATCTACATTATTCTCATTCCCTCAAAATGTATTAAAAATGTTACGCTCACAAAAATGAATGATAAAACATGCTAATGTTAATATGTCCCGATCTAGAGCAGACTATATTAGCACACTTCAGTATTTTATCTGGAAGATGACTACTCGTATGACATTCAAAAATGGACTACATTTTCAGGGGCTGTGAGAATTTAATAGTGCCTGTTTTTGAATCATTTCATTTTTGAGATAATACTAGAATTTCTTTTTTAATCCATTCTATCCAACTCCTTTAATTATGAAATTATTAGACATTTTCTTTTTGTATTGTACAGTGTTTATAAGTCCTTGCAGATTTTAAATCATCATAAGTTTTCTTTCAATTATTATTGTTTAAATAAATGTCTTAGTTTTAAAACTGAGACATTTATAATTAGCAAATATTTTAATTGCTTTTATAAAAAAATAATAGACTATTTTTTTCGTTCAATAATGAATTTTTACTAGAATTAGTATTTCCAAAAAAAAAAACCTGATTAGAATAATTTACAAACGTTTAAAATCTTTTAAAATTTAAGAAATGATGATGAAAATATTTTTAGTGTACAGGTAAACAGATGACATGAACAATTATCTCTGAACGAATTTTCTCCTGGACGTGAAAGTATGTGGAGAATCAATACAAGATTCATATTTACTAGAGAGGTATGACCATTAGCATAAAATGTGCAACATTTAATTATTAATTATCTTGGTATTATTAAAAAAATTATTCACAAAAAATTATTTCAAAACACATTTCTTAATGTAAACATTGCTGTTTTCAGACTATATTTTCAAAAACAAAATTTCATTTCATTGTCTTTTCAGTATCAGTGACAGAGAGGAAAAGAAAACGATATTAAAAAATTAATGAAATTTTCAGAACTTAAATCTTATTTACATTAAATTATTAAGCATTAATCATTTTAAGTTTAAAAATATCTTAGTTTTATGGACACGAGTTTTTCAATGATGAGAAAAGGTGTCAATCAATGTTTTAAAAATGCTTTTAAAAGCTTTATTTATATAGGAAAGTTAAGTTTTCTTTTGATTAACATTAGCCTCAGGCTTTTGTCTTTCATATGTAACTGAAATTTGAAGAAAGCATTTTTAAAATTATTTAAAATGCTTTTTTTAGTGGAGCTTTTAAGAAGACCATGACAGTTCGTCTTTTTTACTTACCTTTCCACTTCCAGGTCGAATCCT